>JAACNH010000375.1:159774-233317 GCA_019447015.1 Hymenochirus boettgeri
AGGATTTCTCGGACTTTCAAACTTTCCGGGCTTTCGATAATTATCGAGCCTTCGTTGACGCGGTTTTCGAGAATTATCGAATTTACAAGCCGATCTCTAACCCCTAAATGTGTCATTCGCTAACTCTTGAAAGTATTGTTCGTTTTGGTTAACCCTCAAAAGTATCGTTCGATTTCTGTAACCCTCGAATTTATGGCTTTATTTTCTCTGACCCACGAAAGTATCATTTGGTAAACCTCTAATTGGCCGTCACCCTCTAATGTAGCTTGTGCAAAACCCGACAATTGTCCGCTAGTGTTTAGGAAGCGTTTTAATAAGTTTTGGTGATAGTGCCATATTCCCCAGACTATTTCCCAGGTACCACAGCCATTTACAGTAAGTTACCATTGTTAGTTTAGCTGTAATAAACATAGCCTTTTCAAACTATCACTCTCCCATTGAATTGAATGGGTCCAAATTCGAACTTCAAACTTTTACTGAAGGATTTCTTGGACTTTCGAACTTTCCACAATTATTGAAGCGGTCGTTGCGCGGTGTTTCGAGAATTAATCAAATGTACGAGCCAATTCTAACCCTTTAAAATGTGTCATTTGCTAACTCTCGAAAGTTTGTTCGTTTCGTTAACCCTCAAAGTATCGTTTGATTTCGCTAACCCTCTAATTTATGGCTCTATTTTCGATGACCCGCGAAAGTATCATTGTAACCCCCCATTGGCCGTAACCCTCTAATGTCGCTTTGCGCAAAACCACAAAACCATTGCTTGCTAGTGTTTGCACAAACCCTACAATTGCCCGCTATTGTTTAGGAAGTGTTTTAAAACCAGGTTTGGGATAGTGCCATTTCCCCAGACTATTCCCAGGTTCCACAGGCATTACATAAGTGTATCATGTTAGTTTAGCTGTAAAACTATCCTTTTCAAACTATCAATCTCCATTGACTTGAATGGTCCCAATTCGAACTTTCCAAACTTTACTGAAGGATTTCTCGACGTTCGAACTTTCCTAATTATTGAGCGTGTCGTTGACGCGGTTTTCGAGAATTAGCTACTTTATGAGCCCTATCTCTAACCCTGAAGTGTAATTCGCTGACTCCTCGAAAATAATATTCTTTTTTGTCTCTAACCCTCAAAAGTATCTTCAATTTCGGTACCCTCGAATTTATTGCTCTATTTTCGTTGACCTCGAATTATCATTTGATCCCTCTAAATGGCCGTAACCCCCTAATGTGCTGCACAAACCAGACAATTGCCCGCTAGTGTTTAGGAAGTGTATAATCAGTTTTGGGGATAGTGCCCAGTTTTCCCCAGACTATTTCCCAGTGCCAAACCTTTACATTAAGTTCCATTGTGTTTTAGTTTAGCTGTAATAAACCCAGCTTTTCAAACATCCCTTCCCATTGACTTGAGTGGGTTCCAAATTCGAACTTTCAAACTTTTACTGAAGGTTTCTCAGACTTTTCGAATTTTTTCATAACTTTCGAACTTTCCGCGCTTTCGGATAATTAATTCGAACCTTCGTTACGCGGTTTCGAGAGAATATCGAATTTTACGAGCGATCTCTAACCCGTGAATGTGTCATGCGCTACTCTCGAAAGTATTGTTCGTTTTGCTAACCCTCAAAAGTATCGTTCGTTTCGGTAACCCTCTAATGTATGGCTCTATGTTCGCTGACCCTCGAAGTATCATTTGCTAACCTTCGAATTGTCCGTAACTCCTCTAAATTTGCTTGCGCAACCCGATATTGCCCTCTATGTTTAGGACGCGTTTTAAAACAAGTTTTTGGGTGATATGCCATGTTCCCCAACATGTCCCCCAGGTCCACAGCCATTTAAGTAAATTTTACCATTGTTAGTTTCGCTGTAACTCAACCCAGCTTTTCAAACTATCACTCTCCCATTTACTTGAATGGGTCCAAACACATCGAACTTTCAAGCCTTTACTGAAGATTTCTCATACTTTCGAATTTCAATAATATTTGAATGTTATTTATTATTGAATTGAACCCGTCAGTAGCGTAATTGTTGTCCCCTGTACCTGACAGGTAGCTTATTGTGTCCCCTGTACCGACAGTAGCGTAATTGTCCCTGTAACCCGAACCATGTAGCGTTTTGGGGTCCCTGTACCGGACAGGTAGAGTATTGTCCCTGTCCCTCCGACAGTTACCTATTGTCCCCCCTGTACCCGACGGTAGCGTCTTGCCCTGTACCCGACAGGTAGCGTATTGTCCCCTGTAACCCACAGGTAGCGTAATTGTCCCCCTGTATACCCGACAGGAGCGTATTGTCCCTGTGTACCCGACATTAGCGTTTGTCCCTGTACCCGACGGTTAGCATATTGTCCCCCTGTACCCACAGGTAGCGTATTGTCCCCTGTAAACCCGACAGGTAGCGTATTGTCCCTTTTACCCAACAGGTAGCGTATTTCCCTGTACCCGACAGGTAGCGTAATTGTCCCTGTACCCGACATGGTAGCGGTTTGTCCCTGTACCCGACAGGTAGCGTTTTGTCCCTGTACCCGACGGTACTTATTGTCCCCTGTACACCAGACAGGTAGCGTATTGTCCCTGTACCCGACAGGTAAGCGTATTGTCCCTGTACCCGACAGGTACGTATTGTCCCTGTACCCGACAGGTACGTATGTCCCCTGTCCCCGAACCGGTAGCGTTTGTGTCCCTGTACCCGACAGGGTAGCGTATTGTTCCCTGTACCCGACAGGTAGCGTTTTGGTCCCTGTACCCCGGAACAGGTAATTATGCCCTGTACCCAAAAACGACAGGTAGCCTATGGTCCCTGCGCACAGGTGCGTATTTGTCCTGTAACGCACAGGTAACGTTTTGTCCCTTTTACCCCCCTACGGTAGCATTTTGTCCCTGTACCCCGCCAGGTAGCGTTTTGTGCCTGTACCCGACAGGTAGCGTTTTTTCCTGTGCCCGACAGGTAGCGTATTGACCCTGTACCCACAGGAGCGCTTGGTCCTGTACCCGACAGTAGGTATTGTCCCTGTACCTACATGTAGCGTACTGTCCCTGTACCCCCCAAAAACCAGGGGTTTTTTTTTTAGCGTATGTCCCGTACCCGACAGGTAGCGTATTGTTGTCCCTGTAACCCGACAGGTAGCGTATTGTCCCCTGTACCCGCAGGTAGCGTATTGTTCCCTGTACCCGACGGTAGCGTATTGTGTCGCTGTAGCCCGACTGTAGCGTATTGTCCTTCCCTGTAACCCGACAGGTAGGCGTATTTCCCTTAAAGTACCCGACAGTAGCGTATTGTCCCTGTACCCGACAGTATCGCTTTGTCCCCTGTACCCCGACAGGTGCATATTGTCCCTGTACCATACAGGTAGCGTATTGTTCCCTGTAACCCTACCGGTAGCGTATTGTCCCTGGACCCGCAGGTAGCGTAATTGTCCCTGTACCCCCGACAGTAGCGTATTTCCCTGTACCCTACCCGCACAGGTAGCGTATTGTCCCTGTACCCGACAGGTCAGCGTTTTTGTCCCCTGTAACCCTACAGGTAGCGTATTGTCCCTGTACCCGACAGGTCGCGTATTGTCCCTGTACCCGAAGGTAGCGTATTGTCCCCTGTACCCGCCATGTAGCGTATTTCCCCTGTACCGACAGGTACAAGCTTTTGTCCCTGTACCCACAGGTAGCGTCTTGTCCCTGTACCCGACCGTACGCGTATTGTCCCTGTACCCCGACAGTAGCGTTTTTCCGACCCTATAGGTAGAGTATTGTCCCTGTACCTGTACTGTATCATATGTATCCCTGTGACCGACAGGTCGCTTTTGTCCCTGTAACCCGATAGGTAGAGTATTGTCCCGTATACCCTATAGGTAGAGTATTAGTCCCTGTACCCAAGAGGTAAGAGTATTGTCCCTTACCTCGGACAGGTAGCGTTTGTCCCTGTACCCCCTGACAGTCGTATTGTCCTGTACCGACAGGTAGAGTATTGGGTTCCCTGTACACGACGTGATTATTGTCCCTGTAACCCGATAGGTAGAGTAATTGTCCCTGTACCTGACATGTAGCGTATTTCCCTGTACCTGACAGGTAGCGTATTGTCCCTTTAACCCGACATGTAGCCTATTGTTCCCTGTACCGAACAGTAGCGGTTGTCCCTGTACGCGACAGGTGCGTTTTGTCCCTGTACCCGACAGTAGCATTTTGTCCCTGTACCCGACAGGTAAGCGTTTTGTCCCTGTAAACCCGACAGGTAGCGTATTGTCCCTGTACCGACAGGTAGCGTATTTCCCTGACCCCGACAGTTAGCTTATTGTTCCCTGTACCCTACGGTTAGCGTTTTGTGTCCCTGTAACCCGACAGTAGCATATTGTCCCTGTACCCCGACATTTAGCGTATTGTCCCTGACCCCCGACAGGTAGCGTATTGTCCCTGTACCCGATCAGGTAGCGTATTGTCCCGTACCCGACAGTAGCGGTTATTTCCCTGTACCGACAGGTAGCGTATTGTCCTGTACCCCGACAGGTATCGTTTTGTCGCATGTACCCCGACAGGTAGCCGTCAGTGTCCCTGTACCCCCGACAGTTAGCGTATGTCCTGTACCCGTTAACCCTGACAGGTAGCGTATTGTCCCTGGACCCGACAGTCGCGTTTGTCCCTGTACCCTACAGTAGCGTTTGTCCCTGTACCCGACAGTAGCGTATTAGGTCCCTGTACCCCCGCCCTGGTAGCGTATTGTCCCTGTACCCGACCGGTAGCGTTTTGTCCCTGTACCCGATAGTTAATTATTGTCCCCCTGTACCTGACATGTCGCTATTGTCCCTGTACCCGCAGGTATCGTTTTGTCCCCTGTACCCGATAGGTTAAGTATTGTCCCTGTTACCCCCTAGTAGAGTCTTGTCCCTGTACCTGACAGGTAGCATATTGTCCTGTACCTGACAGTAGTGTATTTGGTCCCTGTACCCGACAGGTAGAGTATTGTCCCTGTACCTGGAAGGTAGAGTATTGTCCTGTACCCGATAGGTAAGTCTTGTCCCTGTACCTGACATGTAGCGTATTGTCCCCTTACCTGACAGGTACTATGGTCCCTGTCCTGAACCCAAGGTTACGTATTGTCCCCTGTCCTGACAGTTAGCGTATTGTCCCTGTACCTGACAGTGCGTATTGTCCCTGTACCTGACAGGTAGCGTATTGTCCCTGTACCTTACAGTTAGCGTATTGTTCCCGTACCTGACAGGTAGCGATTGTTCCCTGTACCTGACAGGTGCGTCTTGTCCCTTTCGAAGTTTCGAAAAATTTCTGTGACCCTGGAAAATAGCATGCGTAATAATGTGGAAAACAGTTCGCGTCGTGAGGAAAGTTTTTATTTTTTTTTAACTTCTGGATCTAGGTCCGTTTTTTTCCCAGCACCAGTTTCCATGTGCCCACATGGAACGGATCTTAGCAGTTTCCGTCATCTCTCAACACCCGAATTTAAAATATCCTCTGTATAGATTTATCAAACCAATCACAAAACGAAGAATGTGATAATGTTATATACAAATATAAGATGATAATGTCTGTCTCAATCTCGATGTTAGGGCTGCCTTTTGTATGGGAATGAGTTTTTATAACATTGTATATCGATCTGTTCCACATAGAGCAAACATACACCCACATATTTCCCACTGTGTGCACCAACCGGGCACACTTTGCTATTTATAATACAAAAAACCAAAGATTAAAAAATAAATCTTTATTTCTCATACAGAAATAAGAGGAAACCGGTTTAGCCAAAGTCCTTGGAAAAGGTGAAGAGAACCAGTGGGCCCAGGGATAAGGAGTTGAAGAAGGAAGAAATAGGTTCGTTTTCCTTCTGATAGTCCAGTGTTTGGGGCTTGTAAACAGCCCCTTTCTCGTCTCTCCAGAAGCAGGACCCAGGACCGGGGCTGTATTACATCAATGATCTCTGGCCCTTTCTTCTGGTTTTCCTCAGCCAAATTCGCTGCTCTTTCTTTTTTTTGCCTGTCTGGGCTCCATTGGCTGCTCCCAGAGTCTTCTTCTTCTAGATCCAACCTCTTTTCTCTCTTCAGTCTCTTAACGTCTCCCTTTAGCTCACTGCATTGGCTTTAATCTGTACAAACCAAATGAAATATTGTACACATCCATCTTATTATCTGACAATTATCTCTTTCCACGTTCTATACAAATCGCGTCTAAGCTGAAAGCAGAACAGACAATTTTAACCTCCCAATCATTCTAACTTATACATAGGATGTTGTCACTAGTTTCATTTCAGCAACCCACCAGATGTTATCGTTTACTAGGTTACTGTACCTTTTATTGCATGAGCCACAAAATGATTGATATCTTCCCACTCTCGCTACTTCCCTTTACAGAACAATAACTAGGACATTCTACTTACCCTTTAAATTGTGTTTATGTTCAGGCTGTCTAAGCTGGTTGTAGAATATTTTTAGTGGTGTTTTTTACAATCTACACACGCTTCAATTAGACCAGTTTAAGTCCATCGTTCTGGATTCCACCTTTCCATTCGGTCCTGCTGCTTTCTTTCTATCATGTTCTCTTTCTGCCAGCTATTCTTTTTCCATGGCCGTTTTTTCTGAAGACAAACCGATCTCTTTCACATGGCCTGTTTTCTTTCTACGCCTGTTCTGTTCTTTTCGCTCGTTTCTTTTTCTATGGCCCGTTTTTTCTGAAGACACCGAGCTCTTTCAATGCCTGTTTTCTTTCTATGGCCTGTCTTGTTCTTTAGCTATCGTGCTTTTTCTAATGGCCCATTTTTTCGGAAGACACCGAGCTTCTTTCAATGGCCGTTTGCTTTCTATGCCTCAGCTTTTTCTCTTGCTCGTTCCTTTTTTCTATGGCCCCATTTTTTCTGAATACACCGATCTTTTCCATGGCCTGTTTTCTTCTATGGCCTGTTTCTTGTTCTCTTCTCGTTCTTTTTCTATGGCCCATTTTTTCTGAAGACACCGAGCTCTTTCAAGGCCGTTTTCTTTCTATGCCCTGTTCTTGTTCTTGTCGCTGTTCTTTTCTATTCCCCTTTTTTTCTGAAGCACCGGGCCTTCATGGCCTGTTTTTGCTTTCTATGGCCTGTTCTTTTTCTTTCGCTCGTTCTTTTTCTCGGCCCATTTTTTTCTGATACACCGAGCTCTTTCAATGGCTGTTTTGTCTTTCTATGGCCTGTTCTTGTTCTGTCGCTTGTTCTTTTTCTATGGCCCCTTTTTTTGAATACACCGGGCCTTTTCAGGCCTGTTTTCTTCTATGGCTGTTCTTGTTCTTTTCGCAATCGTTTCTTTTTCATGGGCCATTTTTTCGTAATAACACCGAGCTCTTTCAATGGCCTGTTTTTCTCTTCTCTTTTCTTTTCTTTCTATGGCCTTGCTTTGTTCTTCGCTCGTTCTTTTCTATTGCCCTTTTTCTTGAAGACACCGAGCTCTTTCAATGGCCTGTTTATCTAATTCTCTATGGCCCTGTTCTTTGTTTCTTTCGCCTCGTTTTCTCTTTACTATGGCCCTTTTTTCTGAAACACCGAGCTCTTCAATGGCCTGTTTTTCTTTCTTGGCCTGTTCTTGTTCTTTCGCTCGTTCTTTTGCTATGGCCCGTTTTTTCGAAGACAACACCCGAGCTCTTTCAATGGCCTGTTTTTCTTTCTATGGCTGTTCTGTTTCTTTTCGCTCTTTCTTTTCTATGGCCCATGTTTCTAATACAAACCTGAGCTCTTTCAATGGCCTGTTTTTCTTTCTATGGCCTGAGCTTTTTCTCACCCAATCTCTATTTATACCCGATGTTTATCTTCATTATTTTTCTTTTTTCTCTCTAACTCTGTTCAGTTGCACTTTATAGAAACACAGATTTTATATAAGTAGCCCATTCTGACAATCAGTAACACTGCACAAGACAACATCTCTCTTGCCAGCAATGCTCCCTTGTGTTGGTAAGTCTTTCCCCCCGCCTCTCTCTCACCATAATTGATTTTAATATAAGAGTTTTCCTTTTTTAATAAATTGTATATTCTCTAATGTCCTGTTATTGGTTTATGTGCTGATCTACTCTTGGGTATTTTTGTGTTCATTCTTTGTTTTCATGCCCATCTTTCGATCGGCTCTTATAAACAGACGATCGTGGTGCTAAGTTATCACTGGTTGGACCCTCCGGACCCCTTGAAACCGTAAGGCTGTATATCCGATGTGTGTTAAAGGGGAGGTAGCGATTTCTTTCATTGTCGTTGGCTGTGTCAGTATGTGTCTCTTTCTGGGATATTTTAAGTATTTACACACAGCGACAATAGTGACTTTTACTTACGTGGATCTCCCTTTCTGCCATCTCTTATCAGGGGACCCCACCATGTCCTGATGTCACACTAGAAAGAGAGATTAACTTAGATATCGGAGGACAGGATCCATGTTTTAACTTCCACGTGTTTATTAACAATTTCTTCATACCCGTTCCTGATTAAATGTGGCTAATTTTTTGATTTTGTACCAAATGAGTTTGTTTTAAAGTCCAGGTTCGCCTTCCAATGTCCACGTTTTCCCTTTTTTTGGGGGCTTGTCTGCCTGTCAGAGACTGGGTGGATGAGGATTAGTCCGGGGAGGGATTTTAGGATCTTGTGGAGCTAATGATCGTGGGGTAAGGTAAGGTCTTAATAGGGTTCCATTCATCTCAGAATGATAAAAGATATTCCCTGTTAGGGAAATCCCAACATCTATTTTTTTTCCAACAAAATATCCCATTACTGATGGAGACAGGTTTACTGTAAAGTCAACACACGTGTAATTGCGGGGCCGACCACCAGGCGTATCTTCAATAATCCCTGACCGAATAGCCATTTCGGACGAAATATCAGCCAAAACGGCTGGGCATAACCTCATGCCATGCGGGTCCGGGCCCCCATGATGGTACTGTACCTAGAGAATTAATATTACAGATATACCGTGACTGGATGAATATTACAATATCCGTGGACGCTTGATGAAATATTAAAAGATATCCGTGACTGGATGAATGATATATATAGATAATACCTTGACCTTGATGATATATTACAGATATACCGTGACTGGATGAATATTATAGATATACCGGTGACCTGGATGCTATTACATATATACCGTGACCGGCATGAAACGAATATTCAGATATACCGTTCCCTGGATGAAATATTATAGATATCGTGACCTGGATGAACGACAACCTTTACAGGTATTTTATTCCGATAATAAAATGTAAGAGTTCAGAACTGGTTTTAACTGTTGGATGTTTCAAAGGACAAATATAAAACCTATGCTGAAGGATTTCTCGGACGTTCGAACTTTCCATAATTATTGAGCGTTTGTTGACGCGGTTTTCGAGAATTATCTAATTTATGAGCCGATCTCTAACCCTTGAATGTGTAATTCGCTGACTCTCGAAAATATAATTCTTTTTCGCTAACCCTCAAAAGTATCGTTCTGATTTCGCTAACCCTCTAATTTATGGCTCTATTTTCGATGACCCGCGAAAGTATCATTGTAACCCCCCATTGGCCGTAACCCTCTAATGTCGCTTTGCGCAAAACCACAAAACCATTGCTTGCTAGTGTTTGCACAAACCCTACAATTGCCCGCTATTGTTTAGGAAGTGTTTTAAAACCAGGTTTGGGATAGTGCCATTTCCCCAGACTATTCCCAGGTTCCACAGGCATTACATAAGTGTATCATGTTAGTTTAGCTGTAAAACTATCCTTTTCAAACTATCAATCTCCATTGACTTGAATGGTCCCAATTCGAACTTTCCAAACTTTACTGAAGGATTTCTCGACGTTCGAACTTTCCTAATTATTGAGCGTGTCGTTGACGCGGTTTTCGAGAATTAGCTACTTTATGAGCCCTATCTCTAACCCTGAAGTGTAATTCGCTGACTCCTCGAAAATAATATTCTTTTTTGTCTCTAACCCTCAAAAGTATCTTCAATTTCGGTACCCTCGAATTTATTGCTCTATTTTCGTTGACCTCGAATAGTATCATTTGATACCCTCTAAATGGCGTAACCCCTAATGTAGCTTTGCACAAACCAGACAATTGCCCCGCTAGTGTTTAGGAAGTGTGATAATAGTTTTTGGTGATAGTGCCCAGTGTTCCCCAGACTATTTCCCAGTGCCAAGCCTTTACATTAAGTTACCATTGTGTTAGTTTAGCCTGTAAAAACCCAGCCTTTTTTCAAACATCCTTCCCATTGACTTGAGTGGGTCCAAATTCGAACCTTTCAAACTTTTACTGAAGGTCTCACTTTTCGATACTTTCGCTTTCATTCGACTTTCGACTTTCGCCCCGCGCTTTCGGATAATTATCGAACCTTCGTTGACCGGTTTTTCGAAATACGAATTTACGACCGATTCTAACCCGTGAATGTGTCCATGTCGCTACTCTCGAAGTATTGTTCGTTTTCGCTACCCTCAAAGTATCGTTCGTTTCGGTAACCCTCTAAAAATTTTGTTTATGGCCTGATTTGCGCTGACCCTCGAAGTATCATTTGCTAACCTTCGACATTGTCCGTAACCCTCTAAATTGTGCTTGCGCCAACCCGATAATTGCCCTCTATTGTTTATGAGCGTTTTAACCAAGTTTTGGGTGAGATGCCAGTTCCCCAACCATTTCCCAGGTGCACAGCCATTTAAGTAATTTACCATTGTTAGTTTAGCTGAAATCAACCCAGCTTTTCAAACTATCACTCTCCCATTACCTTGAATGGGTCCAAATCGAACTTTCAAGACCTTTACTGAAGATTTCTCAACTTTCGAATTCAATAATTATTGAATGTATTTATTATTGCATTGAACCCGTCAGTAGCGTATGTTGTCCCCTGTACCTGACAGTAGCGTATTGTTCCCTGTACCCGACAGTAGCGTAATTGTCCCTGGTACCCGAACCGTAGCGTTTTGGGTCCCTGTACCGGACAGGTAAGTATTGTCCCTGTCCCTACTGTAACTAGTGTCTTACCGGTAGGGATTGTCCCCCTGTACCCGACGTAGCTCTATGCCCTGTACCCGACAGGTAGCGTATTGTCCCCTGTAACCCAGCAGTAGCGTAATTGTCCCCTGTATACCCGACAGAGCATCATTGTTTTCCCCTGTGACCCGACAGTAGCGTATTGTCCCTGTACCCGACGTAGATTGTCCCTGTCCACGGTAGTTGTCCCCTGTAACCCGACAGGTACGTATTGTCCCTTTTACCCAACCAGTAGCGTATTTCCCTGTACCCGACAGGTATCGTATTGTCCCTGTACCCGACTCGTAGCGGTTTGTCCCTGTACCCGACAGGTAGCGTTTTGTCCCTGTACCCGCGGTACTTATTGTCCCCTGTACACCAGACAGTAGCGTATTGTCCCTGTACCCGACAGGTAGCGTATTGTCCCTGTACCCCAGGTAAGCGTATTGTCCCTGATTACCCGACAGGAGTATTGTCCCCTGTCCCGCGACCAGGTAGCGTTTGTGTACCTCCCGTACCCGACAGGGTAGCGTTTTTCCCTGTACCGACAGGTAGCAGTATTTGGTCCCTTACCCGGTACAGGTATATTTGCCCTGTACCGAAACACGGTAGCTATGTCCCTGCGCACAGGTGCGTTTTGTGCCCTGTACCGACAGGTTAGCTTTTGTCCCTTTGTACCCCCTGACAGGTAGCTGTTTGTCCCTGTACCCCGATCTTGACGGTAGCGTTTTTTTCCTGTGCCCGACAGGTAGCGTATTGAACCCGTAACCCACAGGAGGCTTTCCTGTACCCGACAGTAGGTATTGTCCCTGTACCTCAGGTAGCGTATGGTCCCTGTAACCCCCAACCGGGGTTTTAGCGTATGTCCCTGTACCCGACGGTTAGCGTATTGTCCCTGTACCCGACAGTATCGTTATTGTCCCCTGTACCCGACAGCGTAGCGTATTGTCCCTGTACCCGACGGTAGTCGTAGTGTCGCTGTAGCCCTACCCCCGGGTAGCTATTGTCCTTCCCTGACCCGACAGTAGACCTATTTCCCTTAGTACCCGACAGGTAGCGGATTGTCCCTGTACCCGACAGTATCAGCTTTGTCTCCCTGGTACCCGACAGGTAGCATATTGTCCCTGTACATGACAGGTAGCGTATTGTCCCTGTCCCCGCAGGTAGCGTATTGTCCCTGTACCGCAGGTAGCGAATGTCCCTGTACCCCGACGTAGCGTCTTTCTGTACCCTACCCGACAGGTAGCGTATTGTCCCTGTACCCGCACGGTAGCGTTTTGTCCCTGTAACCCACAGGTAGCGTATTGTCCCTGTACCATCCCGACAGGTACCGTATTGTCCCTGTACCCGACAGTAGCGTATTGTTCCCTGTCCACGCACATGGTAGCGTATTGTCCCCTGTACCGACCGACAGTAGCTGTTTGTCCCTGTACCCACGGTAGCGTTAGTGTCCCTGTACCCGACCAGTACGCGTATTGTCCCCTGTACCCGCCAGGTAGCGTTTTGGTGTCCTGTACCCTATAGGTAGAGTTTGTCCCGTACCTGACATGTACATATGTGTCCCTGGAACCGACAGAGTCGCTTTTGTCCCTGTAACCGATAGGTAGAGTATTGTCCCGTATACCCGATAGGTTAGAGTATTAGTCCTGTACCCAAGAGGTAAGAGTATTGTCCCTTACCTCGGAAGGTAGCGTATTGTCCCTGTACCCTGACAGGTGCGTATTGTCCTGTACCGACAGGTAGAGTCTTGGTTCGCCTGTACACGACGTGTAGTATGTCCCTGTAACCCGTAGGTAGAGTATTGTCCCTGTACCTGACATGTAGCGTATTTCCCTGGTACCCTGACACGGTAGCGTATTGTCCCTTTACCCGACATGTAGCCTAGTCCCTGTTAACCGAGACAGTAGCGGTTTCCCTGTACGCGACAGTTAGCGTTTTGTCCCTGTACCCGACAGGTAGCATTTTGTCCCTGACCCGAACAGGTAAGCGTTTTTCCCTGTACCCCCGACAGGTAGCGTTTTTTCCCTGTACCGACGGTAGCGTATTTCCGACACAGTCTTTCTGTTACCCACGGTAGCGCTTTTGTGTCCCTGTAACCCGACAGTAGCTATTGGTCCCTGTACCCGACATAGCGTTTGTCCCTGTACCCCGACAGGTAGCGTATTGTCCCTGTACCCGATCAGCGTAGCTATTGTCCCGTACCCGACAGTACGCGAAACAAATGTTGTACCGACAGTGGATTGGCCCTGTACCGCACAGGTAGCGTATGTCCTGTACCCCGACAGGTACGTTTGTCCCTGTACCCGACAGGAGCCGTAGTGTCTCCTGTACCCCGACAGTTGCGTATGTCCTGTACCCGATGTACAGGGCCGACCGACGTAATATGTCTACCCGACAGGTAGCTTTGTCACCTGTCCCCGACGTACTTCCATGTACCCCCGGAGCGTTTGCCGTACGAGTAGCGTATTTTGTCCCTACGTTAGCTCCTGACAGTCAGCGTTGGTCCCGTAACCCGGGTAGGTATCCCGACCGAGTAGCGTATTGTCCCTGTACCCGCTAGGTGCGTATTGTCCCTGTACCCGACAGTAGCGTTTTGTCCCTGTACCCGATTATCGTGTGTCCGACGACGGTGCGTTAAATTGTCTCCCTGTACCTGACAGGTCGCTATTGTCCCTGTACCCGCAGTTCGTTTTGTCCTGTCCATAGTATATTGCCCTGACTAGGTTAAGTATTGTCCCGTCCGAGTAGCTTTTCCCTTCGCTAGGTAGAGTCTTGTGTCCCTGTACCTGCCATAGGTTAGATATTGTCCTGTACCTGACAGAGTGCTATTGGCCCTGTACCCTGACAGGTAGGTATTGTCCTAACACGTGAGTATCCTGCGAAGGTAGAGTATTGTCCCTGTACCCGATAGTAGAGTTTGTCCCATGTACCTGACATGTCGTATTGTCCCCTTACCTGACAGTGTACTATGTCCCTGTCCAACCCGACAGGTTACGTATTGTCCCTGTACTGTAAGTATTCCTGTACCTGACGTAGCGTATTGTCCCTGTACTCGTGCGAGCCCGTACGGCATAGCGTATTGTCCCTGTACCTGACAGGTAGAGCTGTTGTAATGATGTGCGATTTCCCTGTACCGCAGCATTACATTGTCGGACCAGTAGCGTATTGTCCCGTACCTGACAGGTAGCGTATTGTCCCTGTACCTGACAGGTAGCGTATTGTCCCTTTCGAATTTTCGAAAATTTCTGTGACCCTGGATAATGATGCGTAATTGTGAAAACAGTTCGCTCGTGAGGAAAGTTTATTTTTTTTTAACTTCTGGGGATCTAGGTCCGTTTTTTCCCAGCACCAATGTTCCAGGTCCACAGGTGGAACGGATTTTTAGCAGTTTCGTCCATCTCTCAAACACACGAATTTAAAATATCTCTGTATAATTTATCAAACCATCACAAAACGAAGAATGTGATAATGTTATATACAAATATAAATGGAATAATGTCTGTCTGCACATCTCGATGTTAGGGCTGCCTTTTGTATGGGAATGAGTTTTATAACATTGTATATCATCTGTTCCACATAGAGCTACTATACACCCACATATTTCCCACTGTGGCACCAACCGGGCACACTTTTGCTATATTATAATACAAAAAACACAAAGATAAAAAATAAATCTTTATTTCTCCATACAGAAATACAGAGGAACACGGTTTTAGCAAAGATTCTTGGAAAAGGTGAAAGAACCAGTGGCCCAGGATAGGAGTTTGAAGAAGGAAGGAAAAGTAGGTTCGTTTTCCTTCTGATAGTCCAGTTGTTTGGGGCTTATAACACCCCTTTCTCGTCTCCAGAAGCAGGACCCAGGACCGGGGCGTAGTTACATCATGATCTCTGCCTTTCTTCTGGTTTCCTTCAGCCAAACTTCGCTCTCTTTCTCTTTTTTGCCTGTCTGGGCCCATTGGCTGCCTCCTCAGAGTTCTTCTTCTTCTAGATCCCCCCTCTTTTCTCTCTTCAGTCTCTTAACGTCTCCCTGTACTCACTGTCATTGGTCGTTATCTGTACAAACCACAAAATGAAATATTGTACACATCCAATTCCTTATTATCTACAATTAGTCTCCTTTCCACTTCTATCTATAATCGCGGTCTAGCTGAAAGTCAGAACAACAATTTAACCTCCACAATCATTCTAACTTGATACAATAGGATGTTGTTGCACTAGTTTTCATTTACAGCAACACCAGATGTTAATCGTTTACTAGGTTACTGTACCTTTTATTGGCAGAGCCACTAAAATGATTGATTCTTCCCACTTCAGCTACTTCCTTTACAGCACAATAACTAGGATCATTCTACTTACCTTTAAATTGTTTATGTTCGGCTGTCTAAGCTGGTTGGTAGAATATTTTGTAGTGGTGTTTTTTTGACAATCTACACACGCTTCAATTAGACCAGTTTAAAAAAAAGACATCGTTCTGGATTCCACCTTTCCATTCAAGGTCCTGCTGCTTTCTTTCATCATGTTCTTCTCCTCTCTGCCAGCTATGTCTTTTTCCATGTGCCCGTTTTTCTTAAGACACACCGATCTCTTTCAATGGCCTTTTTTTCTTTCTACGGCCTGTTCTGTTCTTTTTCTTGCTCGTTTCTTTTTCTATGGCCCGTTTTTTCTGAAGACACCGATCTCTTTCAATGGCCTGTTTTCTTTCTATGGCCTGTTCTTGTTTCTTTCGCTATCGTCTCTGCCCTTTTTTCTAGACACGTCTTTATGGCCGTCTCCTATGGCTTTCTTCTTTCGTTTGTTATCCATTTCTGAACACCGAGCTCTTTCAATGGCCTGTTTGCTTTCTATGCCTCAGCTTTTTCTCTTGCCTCTTCTTTTTTCTATGCCCATTTTTTCTGAATACACCGATCTTTTCCATGGCCCTGTTTTCTTCTATGGCCTGTTCTTGTTCTCTTCTCGTTCTTTTTCTATGGCCCATTTTTGTCTGAAGACACCGAGCTCTTTCAAGGCCCGTTTTTCTTTCTATGCGCCTGTCTTGTTCTTGTCGCTGTTCTTTTTTTTCTATCCCCTTTTTTTCTGAAGTCACCGACTCTTCAATGGCCTGTTTGTTCTTTCTTGGCCCTGTTCTTGTTCTTTCGCTCGTTCTTTTTCTCGCCCATGTTTTTTCTGATACACCGGCTTCTTTCAATTGCCTGTTTTGTCTTTCTATGCCTGTTCTGTTCTGTCCGCTGTGGCTCTTTTTCTATGGCCCATGTTTTTTTGAATACACCGGGCGCTTTTCAGGCCGTTTTCTTCTATGCCTGTGTCTTGTTTTGTTGCGCATCGTTTCTTTTTCATGGCCCTTTTTTCGCTGAATAACACCGAGCTCTTTCAATGGCCTGGTTTTCTCTTCTTTCTTTCTTCTATGGCCTTCTTGTTCTTCGCTCGTTCTTTTTACTTTTCTTAAAGAGCTCTAGGCCTTCTATTTCTTGTTCTTGTTTTTTCCTTCCTTAATTTTCGAAACAAACCGAGCTCTTTCAATGGCCTGTTTTCTTTCTATGCCTGTTCTTGTTCTTTCGCTCGTTCTATTTTCTTATGGCCCGTTTTTTTCTGAAGACAACACGAGCTCTTTCAATGCTGTTTTTCTTTCTATGCTGTTCTGTGTTCTTTCGCTCTTTCTTTTCTATGGCCCATTGTTCTAATACAACCTGAGCTCTTCAATGGCCTGTTTTCTTTCTATGGCCTGAGCTTTTCTACACCCAATCTCTATTTATATCCCGATGTTTATCTTCATATTTTTCTTTTTTCTCTCTCTTTCAGTTGCACTTTATAGAAACACAGATTTTATATAATAGCCATTCTGACAATCAGTAACACTCCACAGACAACATCCTCTCTTCCAGCAACCTGCTCCCTTTGTGTTGGTAAGTCTTTCCTTCCCGCCTCTCTCTACATAAGTGATTTTAATCTAGAGATTTTCCTTTTTTAATAAATTGTATATTCTCTAATTCCTTTATTGGTTTATGTGCTGATCTACTATGGTCATTTTTTGTCATTATTTGTTTTAATGCCCATCCTGGCGATCGGCTCTTATAAACAACGATCGTGGTGCTAAGTTATCACTGGTTGGACCCCCGGACCCCCTGAGACCTAACGTGATATATCCGATGTGTTAAGGGAGGTAGCGATTTCTTTCAATTGTCGTTGCTGTGTCAGTTATGTGTCTGCTTTCTGGGTATATTTTAAGTATTTTAACACTCAGCGACAATAGTGACTTTTACTTACGTGGATCTCTTTCCCATCTCTATCAGGGGACCCACCATGTCCTGATGTCACACTAGAAAGAAGGATTAACTTAGATATGGAGGACAGGAATCCATGTTTTAACTTCCACGTGTTATTAACAATTCTTCATACCCGTTCCTGATTAAATGTGGCTAATTTTTTGATTTTGTACACATGAGTTTGTTTAAGTCCAGGTTCGCCCTTCCAATGTCCCGTTTTCCCTTTTTTTGGGGGCTGTCTGCCTGCAGAGACTGGGTGGATGAGGATTAGTCCGGGGAGGGATTTAGGATCTTGTGGAGCTAATGACGTTGGGGTAAGTGTAGGTCTAAATAGGGTTCCATCATCTCAGAATGATAAAAGAGTATTCCTGTTAGGAAATCCCACATCTCTTTTTATGCCATACAAAAATATCCCATTACTGATAGGAGACAGGTTTACTGTACGTCATACAACACGTGTAATTAGCGGGGCCGACCACCAGGCGGATCTTCAATAATCCCTGACCGAATAAGCCATTCGGACGAAAGTATCAGCCAAAACGGCTGGGCATAACTCATTCCATGCGGGGTCCGGGCCCCCATGATGGTACTGTACCTAGAGAATTAATATTACAGATATACCGTGACTGGATGAATATTACAATATCCGTGGACGCTTGATGAAATATTAAAAGATATCCGTGACTGGATGAATGATATATATAGATAATACCTTGACCTTGATGATATATTACAGATATACCGTGACTGGATGAATATTATAGATATACCGGTGACCTGGATGCTATTACATATATACCGTGACCGGCATGAAACGAATATTCAGATATACCGTTCCCTGGATGAAATATTATAGATATCGTGACCTGGATGAACGACAACCTTTACAGGTATTTTATTCCGATAATAAAATGTAAGAGTTCAGAACTGGTTTTAACTGTTGGATGTTTCAAAGGACAAATATAAAACCTATGGAGAAATCCTTCAGTAAAAGTTTGAAAGTTCGAATTGGACCCACTCAAGTCAATGGGAAAGTGATAGTTTGAAAAGGCTGGGTTTATAAGCTAAACAACAATGGTAACTTACTGAAATGGCTTTGGCACCTGGGAAATAGTCTGGGGAACATGGCACTATCACCAAAACTTATTATAACACTTCCTAAACATAGCGGGCAATTGTCGTGGTTTTGGCAAGCTACATTAGGGGTTACGGCCATTTAGAGGGTTATCAAATGATACTTTCGAGGGTCAACGAAAATAGAGCCATAAATTTGAGGGTTACCGAAATGAACGATACTTTTGAGGGTTAGCGAAAAAGAATTATATTTTCGAGAGTCAGCGAATTACACATTCAAGGGTTAGAGATCGGCTCATAAATTAGATAATTCTCGAAAACCGCGTCAACGAACGCTCAATAATTATGGAAAGTTCGAACGTCCGAGAAATCCTTCAGTAAAAGTTTTGAAAGTTCGAATTGGACCCATTCAAGTCAATGGGAGAGTGATAGTTTGAAAAGGCTGGGTTTATTACAGCTAAACTAACAATGGTAACTTACTGTAAATGCCTGTGGAACCTGGAAAATGGTCTGGGGATCATGGCACTATCACCAAAACTTGTTAAAACACTTCCTAAACACTAGCGGGCAATTGTCGGGTTTTGTGCAACACTAGCAAGCATTGTCGGGTTTTGCGCAAGCTACATTAGAGGGTTACGGCCAATTGAGGGTTACCAAATGATACTTTCGAGGGTCAGCGAAAAAGAGCCATAAATGCGAGGGTTAGCGAAATCAAACGATACTTTTGAGGGGAACGAAAAACGAAACAATACTTTCGAGAGTTAGCAAATGACACATTTAAGGGTTAGAGATTGGCTCATAATTTGATAATTCTCGAAAACCCGCTCAACGACCGTTCAATAATTGGGAAAGTTCGAAAGTCCAAGAAATCCTTCAGTAAAAGTTTGAAAGTTCGAATTTGGACCCATTCAATTCAATGGGAGAGTGATAGTTTGAAAAGGCTATGTTTATTACAGCTAAACTAACAATGGTAACTTACTGTAAATGGCTGTGGTACCTGGGAAATAGTCTGGGGAATATGGCACTATCACCAAAACTTATTAAAAACGCTTCCTAAACACTAGCGGACAATTGTCGGGTTTTTGCACAAGCTACATTAGAGGGTGACGGCCAATTAGAGGGTTTACCAATGATACTTTCGAGGGTCAGAGAAAATAGAGCCATAAATTCGAGGGTTACAGAAATCGAACGATACTTTTGAGGGTTAACGAAAATGAACAATACTTTCAAGAGTTAGCGAATGACACATTTAGGGGTTAGAGATCGGCTTGTAAATTCGATAATTCTCGAAAACCGCGGTCAACGAAGGTTCGATAATTTCGAAAGCCCGGAAAGTTTGAAAGTCCGAGAAATCCTTTAGTAAAAGTTTGAAAGTTCGAATTTGGATCCATTCATGTCAATAGGAGAGTGATAGTTTGAAAAAGCTGGGTTTATTACAGCTAAACTAACAATGGTGACTTACTGTAAATGGTTGTGGCACCTGGAAATGGTCTGGGGAACATGGCTATCACCAAAACTTGTTAAAACACTTCCTAAACACTAGCGGGCAATTGTCAGGTCTTGAGCAAGCTACATTAGAGGGTTACGGCCAATTAGAGGGTTACCGAACGATACTTTCGAGGGTCACCGAAAATAGAGCCATAAATTCGAAGGTTACCGAAATCGAACGATTCTTTTGAGGGTTAACAAAAATGAACAATACTTTCAAGAGTTAGCGAATGACACATTTAAGGGTTAGAGATCGGCTCGTAAATTCGATAATTCTCGAAAACCGCATCAATGAACGTTCAATAATTATGGAAAGTTCGAACGTCCGAGAAATCCTTCAGTAAAAGTTTGAAAGTTCGAATTTGGACCCATTCAAGTCAATGGGAGAGTGATAGTTTGAAAAGGCTATGTTTATTACAGCTAAACTAACAATGATAACTTACTGTAAATGGCTGTGGAACCTGGAAAATGGTCTGGGGATCATGGCACTATCACCAAAACTTGTTAAAACACTCCTAAAAACTAGCGGGCAATTGTCGGGTTTGTGCGCAACACTAGCAAGCAATTGTCGGGTTTGCGCAAGCTACATTAGAGGGTTACGGCCAATTGAGGGTTACCAAATGATACTTCGAGGGTCAGCGAAAATAGAGCCATAAATTCGAGGGTTAGCAAATCGAACGATACTTTTGAGGGTTAACGAAAACGAACAATTCTTTCGAGAGTTAGCGAATGACAACATTAAGGGTTAGAGATTGGCTCGTAAATTTGATAATTCTCGAAAACCGGTCAACGGACCGTTCAATAATTGTGGAAAGTTCGAAAGTCCAAGAAATCCTTCAGTAAAAGTTTGAAAGTTCGAATTTGGACCAATTCAAGTCAATGGGAGAGTGATAGTTTGAAAAGGCTATGTTATTACAGCTAAACTAACAATGGTAACTACTGTAAATGGCTGTGGTACCTGGGAAATAGTCTGGGGAATATGGCACTATCACCAAAACTTTAAAACGCTTCCTAAACACTAAGGCAATGTCGGGTTTGCGCAAGCTACATTAGAGGGTTACGGCCAATTAGAGGGTTACAAATATACTTTCGAGGGTCAGCGAAAATAGAGCCATAAATCAGGATGGGTTAGCGAAAACGAACAATACTTTCGAGAGTTAGCGAATGACACATTCAAGGGTTAGAGATCGGCTCGTAAATTCGATAGTTCACAAAACGCCGTCAATGAACGTTCAATAATATCGAAAGTCCGGAAAGTTCGAAAGTCCGAGAAATCCTTCAGTAAAAGTTTGAAAGTTTAATTTGGACCATTCAAGTCAATGGGAGAGTGATAGTTTGAAAAGGCTAGGTTTATTACAGCTAAACTAACAATGGTAAACTTACTGTAAATGGCTGTGGTGCCTGGGAAATGGTCTGGGGAACATGGCACTATCACCAAAACTTGTTAAAACACTTCCTAAAACACTAGCGGCAATTGTCGGGTTTGCGCAACACTAGCAAGCAATTGTCTGGTTTTGCGCAAGCTACATTAGAGGGTAACGGCCATTAGAATGAGGTTACCGAACGATACTTTCGAGGGTCGCAAAAATAGAGCCCTAAATTCGAGGGTTACCGAAATCAAACGATACTTTTGAGGGTTAACGAAAACGAACAATACTTTTGAGAGTTAGCGAATGACACATTTAAGGGTTAGAGATCAGCTTGTAAATTCGATAATTCTCGAAAACCGCGTCAACGAAGTTTAATAATATGGAAAGTTCAAAAGTTCGAGAAATCCTTCAGTAAAAGTTTGAAAGTTCGAATTTGGACCCATTCAAGTCAAGGAGAGTGATAGTTTGAAAAGTCTAGGTTTATACAGCTAAACTAACAATGGTAACTTACTGTAAATGGCTGTGAACCTGGAAAATGGTCTGGGGAACATGGCACTATCACCAAAACTTGTTAAAAACACTTCCTAAACACTAGCGGGCAATTGTTGGGTTTTGCGCAAGCTACATTAGAGGGTTACGGCCAATTAGAGGGTTACCGAATGTACTTTCGAGTGTCAGCGAAAAATGAGTCCTAAATTCGGGGGTAACCGAAATCGAACAATACTTTTGAGGGTTAGCGAAAACGAACAATACTTTCGAGAGTTAGACAATGACACATTAAAGGGTTAGAGATCGGCTCGTAAATTCGATATTCTCGAAAAACCCGTCAACGAAGGTTCGATAATTATGAAAGCCCGGAAAGTTTGAAAGTCTGAAAAATCCTTTAGTAAAGTTTGTGAAAGTTCGAATTGGACCCATTAAAGTCAATGGGAGAGGATAGTTTGAAAAGGCCGGATTATTACAGCTAAACTTACAGCTAACTTACTGTAAATGGCTGTGGTACCTGGGAAAAATGGTTGGGGAACATGGCACTATCACCAAAAACTTGTTTTAAAACACTTCCTCGAGGGTTAACGAACGATACTTCGAGGGTCAGTGAATATGAGCCATAAATTAGAGGGTTACGAAACGAACGATACTTTGAGGAGTGAAAATAGAGCCAAAAATTGAGGATTACCGAAATCGAACGATACTTTTGAGGGTTAGCGAATTACACATTCAAGGGTTGGAGATCGGCTCATAATTAGATAATTCTGAAAACCGCGTCAACGAACGTTCAATAATTGTGGAAAGTTGGAAAGTCCGAGAAAATCCTTCAGTAAAAGTTTAAAGTTTGAATTGGAGCCATTCAAGTCAATGGGAGAGTGATAGTTTGAAAAGGCGGGTTTATTACAGCTAAATAACAATGGTAACTTACTGTATTTTTCGGACTTTCGAACTTTTGATAATTTTTCCAGCAGATTTCTAGGAATTTAGAAAATTGTAGATTAGTCGATAAGAAATTTTAGGAATTTTTTAAATACGGAAATTCTCGAAATATTCAATAACTATCAAAAATGTTCCGGGATTCGGAAAAATCCGTAAAAGTCAGAAATCCTTAATCCGATTAGGATGAATCTAATTCCTGCTTTTCTCCTTCCTGTTCCGTTTTCTATTCTCCACAAGATTCTGTTTATTCTTGTTTAACCCTGCCCATGCCCAGGCAGTCTACACCCCACCCTGGACAACCTATGCCTACACTGTAAGAAAGCTCGGTGGTTACTCTCCCAATGCCACCCCTCTTGTTCCCAGAGTTGTACGTATTGGTTGCACAATTGGACATGGTAGACAATCTGACCTACCCAACATTTCAGATGAAAGTTACAGCTCTGCAGCCGTGTCATGTTAGTCCACTTAAATGTAGTTGAACTGTCGACAAGGTTGTTTATCAGTCTCTGACATTAATTGGATGTAAAACCACTCACGCCCACTAACGGGGGATTACTGAGATTGTTTTGTTCTTTCCGCATGGAACAAGACCAGAATCAATGTTTTCTGCAAAACGGCACTCATAATGGGGGAATTTCTATGGGAAATAAGAGACGGAAGTTTTTAGTAGATTTGAATAAGTTTTGTTTTTTTCAAAAATGCCCACATTCATGAAAATCGTCAACCCATTTACGGATAAACATGACATGGTCCAGCAGGGAAGTCCCGGAAAAATTGCAACCTATAAAAAGGTTTCAATATGGTTATTATATGACTTGGTTATTATATGGTTATTATAGGTTATATAGGGGTTTTTTATGGACTAGGTTATTATATTATGGTTTTTACTGCGACGGGTTATTATATGGTTATTATATGCTAGGTATTATTGACAGGTTGTTATGGTTATTACATGACTAGGTTGATTATATGGTTATTATATGACTAGGTTATGATATGGTTATTATCTGACTAGGTTTTTAAATGGTTATGATATGGTTATTATGATATGGTTATTATTATATGGTTATTATATGACTAGGTATTATATGACTAGGATATTATATGGTTATTATAAACTAGGTTATTATATGGTTATTATATTACTAGGTTATTATATGACTAGGTTACTATATGGTTTATTCTTTACTAGTCAGTATTATATGGATCTTGGTTATTATTTAGGTTAGTATCTTTACTTGGTTATTATATGGTTTTATTATAGAACTAGGATTTATTTTATGGTTATTATGATGCTGGTTATTATATTCGGTTTTTATTGGACTAGGTTATTAATGGTTATGATATGGACTAGGTTATTATATGGTTATCTATGACTAGGTTATTAATGGTTATGATATGATTATGATCTGGTTATTATATGTTATCATATAAAACTAGGTTTATTATATGATTTATAAGGTTATTATATACTAGGTTAATTATATGACTAGGTTACTATAGGGTATTATATGACTGGTATTATATGGCTATTATTTGGTTATTATATTATGTGTTATTTTATAGTTATTCTATTACTAGGGTTATTATGGGTGATTATATGGACTAGTTATTTAATGGTTATATATGACTTGGTTATTATATGACTAGGTTATTATATGACTAGGTATTATATGGGTATTATATGACTAGGTTATTATCTCGTTATTATATTACTAGTTGGATTAAGGGTTATTATATGACGATTATTATGCCTGGTTATATATAACTAGCGTTTATTATAGGTTTATTATATAACTAGGTTATTATATGATTATTATAAGGTTATTTTATTACTAGTTATTATATGCCTAGGTTACTTATGGTTATTATATGACTAGCTGATTATATGGCTATGCATGGTATTATTATTATTTGGTATTTTATGGTTTATATTACTAGGTTATTATATGGTTATGATATGACTAGGTTATTATATGGTTATTATTATGGACTGGTTATATATGAATAGGTTATATATGGTATTATATGACTATGTTATGATATGACTAGGTGTATATGGTTATTAAAGACATGGTTATTATATGGTTATGATAGGACTAGGTTATTATTGGTTGTTATTATATGACTAGGTCTTATATGACTAGGTTATATCTGGTTATTATATGACTAGGTTATTATATGGTTATTATATACTAGGTTATTTATATGGTTATTTATATTTACTAGATTATATCATGGTTTATTTTATTAACTAGGTTAGTATATGTATTATATAAACTCGGTTATTATATGATATTATAAGGTTATTATATTAACTAGTTTATTATATGACTAGGTTAACTAATGGTTATTTTATGACGAGCTTTATATATGCTATTTATGGTTATTATATTAGTTGGGTATTTTATTGGTTATTATATACTAGGTTATATATGGTTATTATATGACGGTTATATATGGGATTATATGACTGGTTATTATATGACTAGGTATTTATATGACTAGGTATTATATGGTTTTATATGACTGAGGTTATTTATATGGACTAGGTTGTTATATTATGGTTATTACATGACATGGTTATTATATGGTTATTATATGACTAGGTTATTATTGACTAGGTTTTTATATGGTTATGATATGGTGATATTATATGGTTATTATATGACTAGGATATTATATGGTATTATATACCAGGTAACTTTATGGTTAGTATATTATAGGGTATTATAAGGGATAGGTTACTAATGGTTATTATATGTCTAGGTTATTATATGGTTTTTATATGACTAGGTTATTATCTTGTTATTATATGACTAGGTTATTATATGGTTATGATATGGGATTATGATTATGATTAATTATAGGGTTATTATATGGTTATTATATAACTAGGTTATTAAATGATTATTATAAGGTTATTATATTGCTAGGTTATTATATAACTAGGTTACTATATGGTTTCTTATTGACCCTAGGTTATTTATGGCTATTATATGGTTATTATATGGTTATTAAAAGACGAGGTTATTATATGGTTATTATATGACTAGGTTTTATATGGTTATTATATAGTTATTATATGACTAGGTATTATTATGGTTAATATATGACTAGGTTATTATATGGTTATTATATGACTAGGTATTATATGGTTATTAATTACTAGATAGTATATGGTTATTATATGACTAGGCTATTATATGGTTATATGACTAAGTTATTATATGTTTATTATATTACTAGGCTATTATATCACTAGGTTATTATATGGTTGTTATATTACTAGATTATTATCTGGTTATTATATTACTAGGTGATTTATGGTTATTATATTACTTGGTATTTTAGGTTATTATTTATAGGTTAATATAACTAGTATATATATGGTATTATATTACTAGGTATTATATGGGTATGAATGGTTTATTATGATTATGGTTATTATTTGGTATTATATAACTAGGTTTATTATATGATTATTATAAGGTTATTATATTACTAAGGTATTATATGACTAGGTTACTTATGGTTATTATATGACTAGGTTATTATATAGTTATTATATTGACTAGGTTTTATCACGGTTCTTATATGGTTATACTATGGATCTTCTTTATGGTTATATTAATGGTTATTACAGGACGAGTTTTATATGGTTTTATATGACTAGGTTATTATATGGTTAGTATACTACTAGGCTATTATTCACTGGTGCTTTATATGGGTATTATATTACTAGGTTATTTAATGGGGTTATTATATACTGATTTATATATGGTTATGAGATACTAGGTTATAATGGTTATGATATTACTGGTATTATATGGTTATTATATAACGAGGTAGTATATGTGATTATTAGGGTATTATATTACGAGGTTATATATGACTAGGGTAAATATGGTTATTATAGACTAGGTAGTATATAGTTATTTATACCCACTAGGTTATTATATTGACTAGGTACTATATGGTTATTAATGGTTTTATTATATGGACTAGTTATTATATGTTTTGATATGTGTTATTATATCTGGTGTTATTATTATATGGTTATATATGATGGTTATTAAGGTGATATATGGTTATTATATGTTATTAATGGTTATTATTATATGGTTATATATGCTTAGGTGTTTATAGGACAGTTATTATATGGCTATTATATTACTAGATTATTAATGGTTATATATCCACTAGGTATAAGTGGGGATATGACTAGGGTATTATATGGTTATTATATTACTAGGCTATTATTTGACTATGTTATTATATGGTTATTAAATTACTAGGGTGTATTAAAATATAGTTATTATTTTTACTAGATTATTTATATGGTATAGATAACTAGGTTATTCTATGGTTATTATCATTACAGGTTATTAGGTTCTTATATTACTATGTTATATATGATAGGTTCTATTGGTTAATGACATACTTGGTTATTATATGGTTCTTTATATGACTAGGTTATTATATGGTTAGTATATGACTAGGTATTATATGGTTATTATCTGACTAGGATTTTATATGGTTATGATATGGTTATTATTATATGGTTATTATTATATGGTTATTATATGACTAGGTTTATATATGATTAGGATATAATATGATATTAAATAACTAGGTGATTATATGTTATTATGTTACGAGTCATTATATGACTGGTTTTATAAGGTTATTATATATTGGTTATGGTATTATTGGGTTAGTTATATGACTATGGGTTAGATTATTATATGGTTATTATATGACTAGAGTATTATTAGGTTATTATAAGACTAGGCTATTATATGGTTATAGACTAGGTTATTTTAATATGGCATATGACTAGGTTATTTTATGGTTTTTATATACTAGGCTATGAATTATCACTCGGCTTCTTATAGGTTATTATAGTACTAGGTTATAATGGTTATATATTATAGATTATTATATGGTTATTATATAACTAGTTTAGTATATGATTATTATAAGTTATTATATTTACTAGGTTATGATTGACTAGGTACTATATTCTGGTTTTATATGCGTTAGGTTATTATATGGTTTAGAGTTATATGGGATATATGACGAGGTTTTATAGGGTTATTATATGACTAGGGTATTATATGTTATATATGATAGGTTATATATGGTGATGATTATGGTTATTATGATATGGGTATTATATGACTAGATTATTATATGGTTATTTATAAGACTAGGCTATGATGTGGTTATATGACGAAGGTATAATATGGCTATATGACTAGGTTATTTATTGGGTATTAATTACTAGGCTTATTATATCACTAGGTTATTATATGGTTATTATATTACCTAGGTTTATAATGTGGTTATTATAGTACTAGTTATATATGGTTATTAGCTAATAGGTTATTATATGGTTATTATATTATAGGTTATCATATGGTTATTATATAAAAAAACACTAGGTCTATTATAGATTATTATAAGGTTATTCTATTACCTAGTTTATTACGATGGTTATTATCTGACTAGTTTGTTATATGTTATGATATGGTTATATTATATGGTTATTATATGAATAGGTTATATCTGACTAGGATATTATATGGTATTATATAACGAGGTTATTATATTGGTTATTATATAACTAGGTTATTATTATGATTATATGTGGTTATATATTACTAGGTATTAGATGACTGGTTACTATATGGGATTATATGGACTAGGTTATTATATGGCTTTTTATAATAGGGTTCTTATATTACTTGTTATTATTGATTTTTATAGGTATTATATTACTAGGTTATTATATGACTAGGTTACTATATGGTTATTATATGACTAGGCTTATTATCTGGCTATTATATGGTTATTATATTACTGGGTATTAATTATGGTTACTATATTACTAGGTTATTATATGGTTTTTATATGGACTAGGTTATATATGGTCTATTAGTATGTTATTATCTGACTAGGTATATTATGTGGTATGATATGGTTTTATTATATGTATATTATATGGTGATTATATTATAGATTATTATATGGTTATTATCTGATAGGTTATTATCTGGTTATTATATAGTTATTATGGACTAGGTTATTATATGGTTATGAAGTGGTTATTATTATATGGTATTATTAAATGCGTTATTATATGACTAGGTTTTAATGGTTATTTATGACTAGGTTATTATATGGCCTATTAATACAGGTTATTATTCACTATTATTTGATAGTATTGGTTACTATAGACTTAGGTATTATATGGTTATATGACTAGGTATTATATGGCTAGGATATAGTTATTATATTACTTGGTTAATTTATGGTGATGATGACATAGGTTATTATATGGTTTTCGATTACTAGATTATATATGGTTATTATATGCTAGGTTATGATACGGTTATTATATGACTAGTTATTAATGGGTTATTATAGGACTCGGTTATTATATGGTTATATGACTAGGTTATTTATATGGTTATTAATTACTACGGTTATAATATGGTTTATTAAATTACGAGATTATGATATGGTTATTCTATAAACTAGGTTGATTATTGGTTATTATATGGTTATGATAGAAATAGGTTATATATGATATTAGAAGTTATTATATTTACTGAGGGTATTATAGGGGACTAGAGTTACTATATGGTTATATATGACTAGCTATTATATGGCATATATGGTTTTCTATTACGTGGCTATTCTATGGTGACTATAGTACTTAGGGTTATTATTCTATGTTATTATATGACAGGTTATTATATGGTTAGTTATAGTATTATGTGACTAGGTTATGTATATGGTTCTGATATGGTTATTATTATATGGTTATTATATGATTAGGAATGTATTATGGTTATTATATGACTAGGTTTCTTATATGGTTATTAAATATAGTTATGATCGACTAGGTTATTATATGGTTATGATAGGGTTATGATTATAGGGTAATTATTATATGGTTATTATATGATAGGTTATGATATGGTTTTTATGACTAGGTTATTAGGCTATTAATTACCTCGGTTATTATCTGACTATTAATAGATTATTATCATGGGACTATAGACAGGCTATATATGGTTATATGAATAGGTTATTATTGTATGGATATGATGACTAGGTTAGTAGATGGATTATATACTAGGCTATTATATCACTAGGTTTATTATATGGTTATTATATTACTAGGTTATAATATGGTTATATTACTAGATTATTATTATGGTTATTTATATGACTAGGTATTATATGGTTATTCTATGGACTGGTATTATATGGTATGCTATGGGTATTATGATATGGTTATGATTATTATATGAGTTTTAATGACTTGGTTATGATATGGTTATTATATGACTTG
Source organism: Hymenochirus boettgeri (assembly GCA_019447015.1). Taxonomy (NCBI): domain Eukaryota; kingdom Metazoa; phylum Chordata; class Amphibia; order Anura; family Pipidae; genus Hymenochirus; species Hymenochirus boettgeri. The sequence continues at coordinate 189,691 of JAACNH010000375.1, forward strand.
GTTATTATATGTTAGGTATGGTTATATATAGGGTTGATTATAATGGTTTACTATATGGACTAGGTATATATGGTTATATATGCTAGGTTATTATATTGGTTATTAGATGACTGGCTAGTATATGGTTATTGTTTATTAGATTATTATCTGGTTCTTATATCACTAGGTTTATTATATGGTTATTATATTATTAGGTTATAATATGGTTATATTTACTAGCCTTATTATAGTGGTTATTATATAACTAGGTTATTAGTATGGTTATTATATTATAGGGATTATATGGTTATTATATGACTAGGTTATTCTATGGTTATTACATTACTTGGTTATTCTATGGTTCGTATTACTAGGTTATTATATAATAGGTTATTAATGGTTATTATTATTAATAGGTTATGATATGTGTATTATATTTCTAAGTTTAGGAACGGTGACATGCAAAGGCTTGCCAAAATGAACGAACGAAGGTTTTATCAGTACTCGGACATTAATTGGATGTAACATCACCGCCCACTAAACTGTGGATATACTGAGATTGTTTGTTCTTTCGCATGGAACAAGACCCAGAATCAAATGTTTCTTGCAAACGGCACTCTAATGATCTATGGGAAAACTAAGAACGATAGGTTTTAGTAGATTTAAATAAGGGGTTGTTTTTTTCTTGTTTCTTTTCAAAATGTGAAAGAGGAAAACAAACCCAATGAATGTCAATGGGGCCTTCGGGTTGGTTCAGATCCTTTTCTGCAGTCATCTCGTATATTCCAAGTTCAATATTGAAATAATCTGTCAAACCATCCAAATATTTCAAGTTCAAAAAAAGCTTCAAAAAAGTTCGAAAAGGTTTCAAAAAGTTCTGCAGAAAAATTCCAGTTTTGAATAGGAACGCGGTTGGAATATAACCCCAAAACCCATCCTAACCAAGGTTACCCGTACAGACATTCCTGCCACATTCATGAAAATTCGCCTTGACTACAAAAGCATGAATTGTCAGCAGGGAAAGTCAGGAAACATTGCAACCTATAAAAAAGGTTTCAAATAGGGTGTAGGATATGACTTGGTTCTTATAGGTTATATATAACTTGTTATATATGACTAGGTTATTAAATGGTTATATATGACTAGGTTATTATATGATCGGTTATTATATAGTAATGATTTATGACTTGGTTATTAATGACTAGGTTATTATATGGTTATATAGGACTTGGTTATTATATGAAAGGGTATTTTATTATATGGGTATTAATGAATAGGTATTATAGAATTATTATATGACTTGGTTATTATGACTAGGGTTAGTATATGGTTATTATATGACTAGGTTATTATATGACTAGGTTGTTATTATGGTTATACAGAATAGGTTATTATAGGTAGTATTATATGACTAGGTAATTAATTGACTAGGTTGTTATATGGTTTATTACAGGCTAGTATTATTATATGGTTATTATAGGTTTTATTATATGACGAGGTTATTATATAGTTATTATATGACTAGGGTTATTATATGTTATTATATGGACTAGGTTTTATATGTTTATGATATGGTTTCTTAATGTTATTATATGAACTAGGTGATTATATGACTAGGATATTATATGGGTTAAATATTAACTAGGTTATTATATGGTTATATATAACTAGGTTATTATATGATTATTATAAGGTTATTATATTACGAGGTATTAGATCGACTAGGTATATGGTTTATTATATGACTAGGTTATTATATGGCATTATATGGTTATTATATTACTTGGTTATTATATGGTTTATTATATTACTAGGTCATTATATGACTAGGTTATTATATGGTTATTATATGACTAGGTTATTATATGGTTATTATATGACTGATTATTAATGGTTATTATATGACTAGGTTATTATATGGTTATTAAATGACTAGGGAGTATTATGGTTATTATATGACTAGGTTATTATATGGGTATAGGCTAGGTTCTTATATGGGTATGAGATTACTAGGCTATTATATCACTAGGTTATGATATGGTTATTATATTACAAGGTTTATTAATAGTTTATTAAATTACTAGACTTATTATTATGGTTATTATATAACTAGGTTTTATTATATGATTATTTAAGGTATTATATTACAGGTTTATTAGATGACTAGGTTACTATATGGTTATTATTGACTAGCTTTTTATATGGCTATTATATGGGTTATATATTACTTGGCTTCTGATATGAGTTTAATATATTACTAGGTTATTATATTGGTTAAATATAAGGACTAGGTTATTATATGGTTATTATATAGTTATTATATGACTAGGTTATTATATGGTTATGATATGGTTATTATTATATGGTTATTATTATATGGTTCTTATATATTAGATTATATATGGTTATTATATGACTAGTTATTATATGGTGATTATAAGTATGAATATGGACTAGGTTAATTATATGGTTATGTTATGTGTTATTTATTATATGGTTATTATTAGATGGTTATTATATGACTAGGTTATTATATGACTAGGTTCTTATATGGCTCTTATATTACTAGGTTTATTATATCCACTATTATATATATTATTATATGGTTACTATAAGACTAGGCTATTATATGGTTTATAAGACTAGGTTATTATGCTATATGACTAGGTTATTAATGGTTATTATATTACTAAGGCTATTATATCATAGGTTATTGTATGTATATTATATTGTAGTATTATCTGCTATTATATGGGTTATATATTAACTTGGCTAGTATATTGGTATAATTACTTAGGTTATATATATGGTTCTTATATTGACTAGGTTCATTATTGGTATTATATAGTTATTATCATGACTAGGTTATTATATGTGTTATGATTATGGATATTATTATTAGGTTTATTATTATATTGGTTTTATATGACTAGGGTTTGATATGGTTATTCTAGTATGATAGGTTATTATATGGTTTATATTTTACTAAGATTATTAGATGGTTATTATAAGATTAGCGTTATTAGATGGCTATTCTGGACTAGGTTAGTATATGGGTGATATGAATAAGTTATTATATGTTATTATATTTACTAGGCTATTATATCCCTAGGGTTATTATATGGTGTTATATTACTAGATTATTTATCTGGTTTGATATAACTAGGTTATTATATGGTTATTAATTAATAGGTTATTATATGGTTATGATATGGTTATTATGAGATGGTTATTATATGGTTATATATCAAAACTAGGTTATTATCTGATTATTCTAAGTTATATAAGCTAGGTATTAATGGGACTAGGTTACATAGGGTTATTATATGACTAGGTTATTATATGGTACTATCTGGTTATTTATATGGTGATATATGGACTAGGTTATATATGGGTATTCTTGTACTAGTTATTATACGGTTATTATATGGTTTTATGATATGGATATTATGTATATGGTACTTCTTATATGGTTATTGATATGACTAGGTTATATATGTAGGATATGAGTAGGTTATTATATTACTATGTTATTATATGGTTATTATATGACAGGTTATTATATGGTTATTATATTACTACGGCTATATATCACTAGGTAATTATATGGTAGTATATTACTAGTTATTATATAGTATTAATTTACTAGGTTATTATATGGTTATTTATATAACTAGGTTATAATGATTTTAAAGGTTATTATATTATAGGTTATTATATGACTAGGTACTAATGGGCGGTTTATTATATGACTAGGTTATCTATATAGCTATTAATTAATTGGCTATTATTATGGTATATATTACTAGGTTATTATATGGTTATTTATGAATTAGGCTTATTAATAACTAGGTTTTATTGTATGGCTATTATATGGTTATTTTATTACTTGGCTATTATATGGTTAATATATTACTAGGTTATTATAGGTATTGATATTACTAGGTTATAATATGGTTATTATATAACTAGATTATTATATGGTTATTATATAACTAGATTATTATATGGTATTATATTACTAGGTTATTATATGGTTATTATATCACTAGGTAATTATATGGTTAAATGACTAGGTTATTATATGGTTATTATAGTACTAGGCTTTTATATCACTAGGTTATTATATGGTTATATATTACTAGGTTATAATATGGTTATTATTTTACTAGATTATGATATGGGTTAGTATTATAACTAGGTTATTATACGGTATGATCTTACTAGGTTATTATATGGTTAGTAATTACTAGGTTAATATGGTTATTAGATGAATAGGTTATTCTATGGTATTAATGACGAGGTTTTTATCTTGTTTAATATTAACTAGGTTATTATATGGTTACTTCTTGGTTTTATCTGACTAGGTATTATATGGTGATTATATAACTAGGTTATTATATGGTATTATTCATATGGTTGTTAGACTAGGTATTATATGGTTATTAGTTTAGACTTGTTTTATTTATATGGTTTAGATATGGTGATTATATATGGTTATTATTATATGGTTAATTATATGACTAGGTTATTATAGGGTTATATATGACTTGGTTATTATATGGTTATGATATGGTTATTATTATATGGTTATATGATATGGTGCTTATATGTTTTGTTTATTATATGGTTATTATGACTTGGTTATTATCTGGTTTGATATGGGTATTTTAATATGGTTATTATATGACTAGGTTATAATATGGTTTACTATTTAAGGACTAGGCTATTATATGGTAGAAGACTAGGTTTATGATATGGCTCTACATGGACTAGGTATTATAGGTTCTTATATTACTAGGCTAGTATATCACTAGGTTATTATATGTATATATATTGTTAGTATGATATGGCATATGATATGGTTATATATTACTGGCTATTACTATGGTGATTATATTACTAGGTTATTATATGGTTAGTATATGACTAGGTTATTATTATGGTTTTATATAGTTATTCTGGACTAGGGTTATTATATGGTTCTGATAGGATATTTTATATGGTTATTATTATATGGTTATTAATGACTAGGTTATTATATGGTTATTATATGACTTAGGTTATTATATGGTTATATATACTAGAGTAGTATATGGTGATTATAAGACAGGTTATTATATGGGATATATGACTAGGGGGTTTTTTAAGTTATATGGTTATATGACTAAGCTTATAGTTTATTATATTACTAGGCTATTATATCACTAGGTTATTATATGGTTGTTATATGACTAGATTATTATCTGGTTTATTATATAACTAGGTTATTATATGGTTATTATATTACTAGGTTATTATATGGTTATGATATGGTTATTATGATATGGTTATGATATGGTTATTATATAAATAGGGTATTATCGATTTATTATAAGGTTATTATTAAAAGACTAGGTGATTATATGACTAGGTTACTATATGGTTATTATATGACTAGTTATTATATGGCGACTATATGTTATTATATGGTTATTAATGGACTTAGGTTATTAATGGTTATTATATGACTAGGTTATTATACGGTTATTATATGGTTATGATATGGATATTATTATATGGTTATTATTATATGGTTATTATATTGACTGGTATTATATGGTTATTATATGAAGGTTATTATATTACTATGGATTTATATGGTTATTATATGATTAGGTTATTCTATGTATTATATTCATAGGCTATTATATCACAGGGTATTATATGGTTATTAAGTACTAGGTTATTTATTCTATAGTTATTAATTTACTAGGTTATATAGTATTATATAACGAGGTTTATATGGATTATTATAGGTTATATATACTAGGTTATTATATTGACAGGTTACTAGATGGTATATATTGACTAGGTTATATATAGCTATTAGATTACTTGGCTATTATATGGTTACTATCTTACTAGGTATTAATGTTATTACTATGACCAGGTTATTATATAAACTAGGTTAGTGTCTGGCTATTATTATGGTTATTTTTACTGGCTATTATATGGATTAATATATTCACTAGTTATATATGGTTATAGATTACTAGGTTATAATATGTTGTTATTATATAACTAGATATATATGGTTATTAAAAACTAGATTATTATATGGTTCTTATATTATCGGTTATTATATGGTTATTATATCACTAGGTAATTATATGGTTAAATGACTAGGTTATTATATGGTTATTATAGGTACTAGGGCTTTTATACACTAGTTATTATATGGTTTATTATAGTTAATAGGTTTATAATATGGTTATTATTTTACTAGTTATTCATAATGGTTTTCTATAACAGGTTATATACGGTATTATATTACTAGCTGTTATTATATGGTTATTATATACTAGGTTATGATATGGTATATATGACTAGGTTATTCTATGGTCTTAATGGAATAGGTTTTTATATTGTTTATATAACTAGGTTATTATATGGTTATTATATGGTTATTATAGACTAGGTTATTATCTTGGTCGCTTAGATAACTAGGTTATTATATGGTTATATATGGTTATATAGGACTAGGTATTATATGGTTATTATATGACTTGGTATTATATGGTTATGATATGGTTATTATTATATGGTTATTATTATATGGTTATTATAGGACGAGGGTATTACTGGTTTATTATAGATTGGTATATATGGTTCATGATATGTTTATGATTATATGGTTATTATATATGGATTATTATATGTTTGGTTATTATATGGTTATTATATGACGTGGTTCTATATGGTTATGATATGGTTATATTATTATGGTTATTCTATGACTAGGTTATTATCTGGTTATTATATGATATGTTATTATATGGTTATTATATGACTAGGCTATTATAGGTTATTATATTATTAAGATTATTATTGGTTATTATATCACTAGGGTTATATATGGTTATTTAATTACAGGTTATATATCTTATTATGACTAGATTATATATGGTTAATTTCATAACTACGGTATATATGGTTATTAAATTACTAGGTTATTATCTGGGTTTATCTATGACTAGGTTATTATATGACTAGGTTATTCTATGGATTATTACATTACTTGCGTTATCTATGGTTATTTACATTAATAGGTTATTATATGGTTAGTATAGTAGAAACTAGCTTATTATATGGTTATGATATTACAGGTTATTATATGTTTATTATATTTCTAAGTTTAGCGAACGTGAAATGTGAGAAAACCAAACCAAGGAATGTCATGGGGCTTCGGGTTTGTTCGATCCTTTTCTGAGTCAATATCGTATTTCCAAGTTCAATATGGATAATCTGTAAAAACCATCAAAATATTTCAAGTTTCAAAAAAAGCTTCAAAAAGTTCGAAAAGGTTTCAAAAAGTCGGCAGAAAACATCCAGTTTGAATAGGAACTCGGTTGGAATATTAACCCCAAACCTCCCTAAACCCCAAGTTACACGTACAGACATTCTGCCACATTCCTGAACATCGCCCATTACTAACAAGCATGACATTGTCAAGCCGGGAGTGAAAGTCACGGAAACATTGCAACCATAAAAAAAGGTTTTTGCAATGTGGTTTGATATTTTTTTTATGACTAGGTTATTATATGTATTATATGACCTAGGTTATTTATGAATAGGTTATTATTGATGGTTATTATATGACTCGGTTAGTATTATGACTAGGTTATTATATGGTTTATTAATGACGTGGTTATTATATGAATAGGTTATTATATGGCTTATTATATGACTGGTATTATAGACTAGGTTATTATATGGTTATTTTTATGGGTCGTTGCTATGACGAGGTAATAATTATATGTTATGATATGACTTGGTTATTAATGGACAGGTTATTATATGGTTATTTATGACTCGGTTATTATATGGTTATTATATGACTAGGTTATATATGGTATATATGACTAGGTATTTCGGACTAGGTTGTTATATGGTATGAATGATAGGTTATTATATGGTTATTATATGATAGTGGTAATTAATGGACTAGGTTGGTATATGGTTATGTACGATGACTCGGGTTCTTATATGGTTATTATTATTGGTTATATATGGACTAGGTTATTATAGGGTATTATCTGACTAGGTTTTATATGGTTATGATATGGTTATTATTATATGGTTATTATATGAATAGGTTATTATATGACTAGGATATTTATGGTTATTATATAACTAGGTTATTATATGGTATTATATAACTAGGTTATTATATGATATTATATGGTTATTATATTACTAGGTTATTAGGATGACTAGGTTACTATATGGTTATATATGACCTAGGTTATTATATGGCATAATATGGTTATTAACTACTTGGTAGTAGATGATTATTATAAAAGGTTATCTATTTACTAGGTATTCTTATGGACTAGGTTACTATTATGGTTATTATCTGACTAGCCTTATTAATGGCTTTATATGGTTATTTATTAACTTGGCTATTATATGGTTACTATATACTAGTTTATTATATGTTATTATATGACTAGGTTATTTATCTGGTTATTATATAGTATATATGACTAGGTTATTATGTGGTTATGATGATGGTTATTATTTATGGTTATTATTATATCGGTTATTATATTATTAGATTATTTATGGTTATTATATGACTAGGTTAGTATATGGTTATAGATAGTTATATATTACTAGGTTATGATATGGGGATAGGATATGGTTATTATTATATGGTTATCTTATATGACTAGGTTATTATATGGTTATTATATGACTAGAGGTTATTATATTGGCATTATTAATTATAGGTTATTATATCACTATTAGTGTTTAAGATTATTATATGGTACTATAAGATAGGCTATGATATGTTCTATGACTAGTGGGTGTTAGTTATATGGCTAGTATATAGTGTATTATTTACTTGGTTATTTTAGGTTATTTCCCCATGACAGGTTAGAGATGGTTATTATATTACTAGATTATGATATGGTTAGATAGGACTAGGTTTATTATATGGTATTATAGGACCTAGGGTCGATATGGTATGCATGACTAGGTTATTATATGGTTATATGACTAGGGTTTTTGGTTTATATTACTAGTTCTAATATGGGTATTAAATTACTAGATTTATTATATGGTTATTATATAACTAGGTTATTATTAGGTTATATAGGGTTCTTTTATAAACTGTTATTATATGATTATTATAAGTTATATATACTAGGTTTATATGACTAGGTTTACTATATGGTATTATATGACTAGGCTTAATTATATGGTATTATATGTATTATATACTTGGCTATTATATGGTTACTATGATTACTAGGTTATTATATGGTTATTATATGACTAGGTTATTATATGGTTCTATATATAGTTATTATGGACTCGGTTAATATGGTATTTGATTATGGTTATTATTATATGGTATTTATTATTCGAAATTATAGGTATTATATGACTAGGTTATTTATATGCGGTTATTATATAGGTATTATATTGAATAGGTTCGTATATGGTTATGATATGTTATTATTTATGGTTATTATTATTATGGTTATTATATGATAGGTTATTTCATATGGCTATATATTACTAGGGTATATATGACTATTATATAGCTATTATATGGGTTCTATACGACTAGGCTTTATATGGTGATATGACTAGGTATTATATGGCTTATGAATAGGTTATTATATGGGGATTATATTACTAGGCTATTATATCCTAGGGTATTATATGGTTATTATATTACTCGGTTTTATAATATGGTTTAATTACTAGATTATTCTATGGTTATATATACATAGGTGTATGATTGGTTATTATATTACTAGGTGATTATATGGTTATATATTAACTAGGTTATATAGGATTATTTATAGGTTAGTATATTATAGGTTTTATTGGACTAGGTTACTATTGGTATATAGGACTCGGTTTTATTGGTTATTCGATGACTTTGGTACTTGGTTATTATTATGGTTAGGTGATTTACTAGGTTTATTATATGGTTAGCTATATGACTAGGTTTATATATGGGTTTATTATATGACTAGGTTATTATGGGTTATTATTGACTCTAAGTTATTATAGGGTTATATATGACTAGGTTGTATATGCTAGTATAGGTTATTATATTACTTGGGTATTCTTATGGTTATTATATATAGGTCAATTATAGGACTAGGTTATTATATGGTTATATATGACTAGGTTTCTTATTATGGTTATTATTGACTAGATTATTATTGGTTATTATATGAGAGGTTATTTATCTGGTTAGTAAAGGACTAGGTTATTATATGGTTATTATATGACTAGGTTTTTTTATTATATGGTTATATTGACTAGATTATATATGGTTATTAATTATAGGCTATTATTCACTAGGTTATATATGGTTATTATATTACAAGGTTATAATATGGTTATTAAATTACTAGATTATTATATGGTTATTATAACTAGGTTCTTATAGGATTATTATATTAAGGTTATTATATTATAGGATTATATGACTAGGTTACTATATGGCTTTAGTGATTATATGGACGACGCTATTCTATGGGCTTTATTACTGGTAGTAATATTACTTGGGGCTATTATGGTTGACTATATTCTTACTAGGGTATTATATGGTCTGATATGACTAGGTGAACTATTAATAGGTTATGAATGGTATTATATATGGTTATTATTATAGGTTATTATATTATTAGATTATTCTAGGGTCTCTTCTATGGACTACGTTATTAATATGGGTATTAATAGTTATTTATAGACTAGGTTAGTATATGGTTATGATATGTTATTATTATATGGTTTTATTAGATGGTATTATATGATAGGTACGATATGGACTAGGTTATATTGGCTATTATATTACTAGGTATTATATCACTATTATTAGATATGATATGGTTAATATAAGACTAGGCTCTATATGGTTATAAGATAGGGTTATTATATGGCTATATGATAGGTTATTATATGTTATTATATTACTAGGCTATTATATCACTAGGTTATTATATGTATATTATATTGCTAGGTTATAATATGGTTATATTACTAGATTATATATGGTTATTCATATAACTAGGTATTATATGGGTATTATCTTACTAGGGTATTATATGGTTATTATATAAATAGGTTAGTATTATGATTATTATAAGGTTATTATATTACTAGGTTATGATATGACTAGGTACTATATGGTTATTATATGCTAGGTTATATATTGTTATTATATGACTTTGGTATGGTTATTATATGGTTCTTATATTATTAGGTTATAAGGGTTATTATATGACATAGGTTATTATACCCCGTGGTGATTATTTAGGCACTAGGTTATATATGGTTATTATATGACTTGGATATTATATGGTTATGATATGGTTATTATTAATGGTTATATTATATGGTTATTATATGACTAGGTTATTATATGGTCTTATATGACTTGGTTATTATATGGTTATTATATGGTATATTAATGGCCTTATTATTATATGTTATATAATGTTTTGGTTATATATGGTTATTATATGACTTGGTTATGAATATGGCTATGATATGGTTATTCTTTATATGGTGAGTATCTGACTAGGTTATTATATGGTTATTATAAGTGACTCTGTTATTATATGGTTATATATGGACTAGGCTATTATATGGTTATTGTATTATTAGATTATTATATGGTTATTAATCACTCGGTTATTATATGGTTAGGTAGATTAATAGGTTAAATATGTTATTATTTTATAGATTATTAAGGTATTATATAACTAGGTTATTATATGGTTATTATATTACTAGGTTTATTATCGGTGATTATCTTACTAGGTTATTATATGGACTAGGTTATTCTAGGGTTATTACATTACTTGGTTTATTCTATGGTTATTACATTACTAGGTTATTATATGGTATTATAGAACTAGGTTATTTATATGTTATATATTCTGAGGTTATGATATGTTATTTATTTCTAAGTTTAGCGGATTAAGTGACAAATGTGAAACACCAAAATCACCATGAATGTCACGGGGAGTTGGGTTGGTTCCAGTAGACCTTTGTTCTGCCAGTAATATCCGTACTATTCACCACAGTTTCATATATTGAATAATCTTCCGTCTTAAAACCCACCTCCCCAACTATTTCAAGTTCACAAAAAGCTTAAAAAAGCTCTCGAAAAGGTTTCAAAAAGTTTCCCTGCTAGCAATAATCATAGTTTTGAACCGAGGAACCCTCGGTTTGGCATAATAACCCTCCCCAAACCCATACCTCTACTTCCCCCCCCCCCCTTTACCCAAGCTTACAAGTACAGGACATTACTGCCACATTCTGAAAAATTTCCCGCTTCCCATTATACCAAGCATGCTTCTTTACCTTGTCAGCAGGGACAGTCCCGGGAAATTGTCCACCCACCTACTAAAACAAAGGTCTGCTGTGGTTAGCCTATTGTTATATAGCGATTAGTTGTTACTTATTATGGTCTCAATTGTTACTACTGGACTAGCTTATTATATTGATTTAGTCGAGGATATGTGTATTATTATGACTAGGTTACTTATCCCTGACAGTGTATTATTCCCGGTTGATCGATCTGATCTTGGTTATTTATGACTAGGTTCTCTCTGGTTTATTATAGACTTGGCTTATGTTATATGCCACTAGCGTTATTCTATGGTTTTTTATTATATTTACTTGGTTTTATTGATTATGACTAGGTAATTTTTTCCCTTATATGGTATTTATATGACTTTGGTTTATTTATGACCTAGGTTTATATATGGTTCTACTTTTCTATTGACTAGGTTATTATCATGGTTATTTTTATCATGACCCTTTAGGTATTATTATCGGTTCCCTATTATATGACCTACGGTTATTATCAAGCCTGAGGTGTTTTATATGGTTCTTACATGACTGGTATTATTTATGGTTTTTATATGACTACCCTGGTACTTATATGTATTAGCGTGGTACTACTGGTTATTTACCGGACTCGGTTTGATTTATAGGCCGTTATTATATGGTTTATTATGACTAGGTTCATTATAGGTTATATTGACTTTAGGTTTTTTTTTGTATATGGGTTTCCTATGACTTTTTTATAAGTTGGATTCATTATAATCGGCTATTTCGCATCCCCGAATTAGGTTATTATATGTACTAGGATATTATATGGTTATATATAACCTAGGTTAAGTATATGGTTATATTTTATCACTAGGTTATATGATATGCCCTTCATTTATACGGGTATTATATTACTAGGTCTCAGATGCCTAGCGTCTTCCTATATGGTTCTCTATTATTTGGACTACGGTTTATGATTATTGGCCACTTCGATTTTAACTATGGTTTTTTTATTTTATATTCACATGGTTACGTATATGATTATTTATCATGTTCCTTATTCCCATATTACTAGCGTTATATAGGGATAGGCTTCTATATTATGGTTATTTATATGGACTAGCTTTATTATATGGCTAGTATATTGGTTATTTATATTACTTGGCTTTTTACTTACCTCTCCCCCCCCTATTGGCTTTAGATATATTATCTGTAGGGGTATTTCTATATGCTTTATTATATGACTAGGTTCTGCTGGTTTTTATATTATATTAGTGACTTCATCATCATAGGTTATTATGTGGTTATGCTATGGTATTTATATGGTTATTCTTACTGGTTCACCGCTTTATATTTAGCTAGATTATGACTATGGGTTATTATATGACTAGGTGAATTATAGGGTTAGTATATAGTTATTATATGACTAGGTGTTATATGGTTATGATATGGTTATTATTAATGGTTTTATATGACTAGGTTATTATATGGTTATTATTTTATGGAGCTACGGTCCCTATTATAGGCGATTAATTCACTCAGTTTCTTATTATAATTTTTCTTTATACGATATGTATATTGGTTTACTTCTCAGCACTCAGGCTATTATGGTTATCTATGACTAGGTTCTTTACTATGGCTAGTATTTCTCCCCACTATAGGTTGATTATAGTACTGTGTTTTATTGTTTATGGGTAGGATATGATAGGGTGTATTCTGTATCGCGTGTGTATCCATGCACTAGATTATTATATGGTCTATATATGACTAGGGTATATATGTTTATATATGTACCTAGGGTATTTATTTATGTGTGATCTATGCCTAGGTTTATTATATGGTCTATGATACGGTCTCATTGATAGGTCATCCATTATCTCCCTCCCCTTTTTTCCCTTCCCCCTCTCCCTTTCCCTTCCTTTTTTTCTTCTTTTTCCCTCTCTTTTTTTTCCCTTTTTTCCCATTACTAGCGTTATAATATGGTTATTACTATACTGATTTCGATATGGTTACTTATATAACAGGTTACCTATTAGCGTTATTTATCTACTGCTTAAGTTATACTAACTAGGTCTAGTATATCGATTTATTACTAAGGTTTTATTCATACGGGTCTATTATATTACTGAGGTATTATCTGACTACGCCGCCTTACCGAATGGTTGTATGTTCATATGAATGGGCCTTCATTATTCATGGATGATTATATGGGTATAATTACTTGGCCGTATTATATCGGTTACTTTTATATTACTTTAGGGTATGATCTTTGGTTTATTATATGACTAGCGTTATCTATATGGTCCCTATTATATAGTTATTACCTCGTTGATCAGGTGCTTATCCAGTGTCTAACTATGTTATTATTATAGGTTATTATATTATGAGTAATATTCATAGGTATTATTAGGCACAGGTTAGTACTATCGGCTTATTCTTATTTAGTTATCTTATGCCTCCGGTTATTTCATGGTTTTAGGATATGGTTAGTTAGATGATGGTTTATATTAGATGGTAGTATATGATAGGTATTATATCGGCTGTTATTTATATTATTGAGGTGTTAATTATATTGGCACCTATTATACATAGCTCCTCTTCTCTGGCTTACTATTAGACTAGGCTTTATTATATTTGGTTATATGACTAGTTGTGTTATTTATGGCGAATATGACCCCTAGTTATATCCCAATGGTATTATAGTACTAGGCTATCCTCTATCATGAGGTTATATATGGGTTGATAGTACTAGGTCCTTTTTATAATATGGGTTATATTCTAGATTATTATATCCCTGGTTATTACCTAAAAGTTTATTCATGGGTTATTCATATTTTATAGTTTTGGCTCCTATTTTGATTGGTTATTTTTATATTCATAAGGTTTCATATGATTATTTATAAGGGTTATATATTACTAGGTATTTATGGACTAGTTTGTTCCTTTTATATGGTTATTATATGACGAGGTGTTATTATCATGGTTTATATAGACCTTGGTTACATTGGTATTTATTTTATGGTTATTATATGATTACTGGTTTATTATATTGCCGTATCCTATATGACTAGCCCCGTTACCTTATTTAGGTTTATATATGACGAGGTCATTATCATGGTGATTATATGCATCGACAGTTATTATATGGGTTCTTATCATGACCTAGGTATTCTCCATGGGTCTGAGACTTACTAGGCGATCTATACCAATAAGTTATTATTACTGGTTATTATATTACTAGGTCCCCCCGATAACGAGCGGGTATTAACCCATAACTACGTACTTATTATCATGGTTATTTTCATATCCAGGACGATTTTAGCTTCCGGTTATCGATCTTACTAGGTGTATTATATCGGTTATGCATCTTAACTCAGGTTGTGTGCTTATCTGATTATATAAGGTGTCTATACTGACTAGGTTCAATTACTCCAGTTGAGTTATTATATACCTAGGTGAGTTATTATCCGGCTATCCATACCCTGGTTTTATATTACTTCGCGCTCATTATATGGTTTATTCTAATTCCCTACGGTTAGTATTACTGGTCTCTATACCCGGCACAGGTTATTATATGGTTCATTACCTATACGTTCATTTATTTTGACTAGGTTATCACTATCTGTGTCCCTGTATGATTATGGATTATGATCTTATATGGTTTATTATTATATGGTTATTGACTAGTGACTAGGTCCCCATTATATGTTTTATCCTGCTACTATTGTTGTTATTATCGGTATATATGTACCCTCTTGATTTATTATATGTTATTATACGGATTTTACGGTTTTATTTATATTAGGCTTATATGCGAGGTATATATGGTTACTATGACTTACGTTATTATATGTTTACTTATAGTACTAGGCTATTATATCCACTAGTTATCCTATTAGGGTGTCTATATTACTAGATATTATCTGGTTATTATACGCAACTAGTTATTAATTGGTTTATCTAGGAGTTACTAGTTATATTCCCTATTGGGCGCATGATATGGGCATATTATAGATGGTTACTTATTTGTGATTAAGATACAGTTGGAGGTTATTCATATGATCTTATTAAGGTTTGTTTTATTAAACTGGTTATATCATGACTAGGTACTGTATGGTTATTGACTATTGGTTATTATTTCCTTTTGCTTCTATGGCCTACTATATTGGCGCTATTATATGGTGTTTTATTCTATGACCTAGGTTATTAATATGGTTATATTATGTTGACTAGGTCTATTGATACGGCTTATATTATGGCCTGGGGAGGGGGCGGGGGGGGGGCGGGGGGGGGGGGGGGGGGGGTTTTCCTCGGGGGGGTTTTTTTTTGGGGGGGGTTACTGATCATGGTTATACTTATTATTTTCCCCCTACTGGTAGTTTTATTATATGGTTATTTATATCGAGGTTATTCTATCTGGTTTTTCTCTTTTTTATGGAGTGTAGGTCGCTTGATTCCCATTACTTCTGTTATCTCATATTGGTTGTTAGCATGGACTGGCTATATATCACTAGGTTATCTCATATGGTTATTATAGTACTAGGTTATATATTAGTATTTTTCAATTTATTTAGGTTATTAGATGTCCCACTCATGACTCATACATAGGTTGCGTACTATGACTTATTAATGGTTTATATATTACTAGGTATGATATGATAGGTTACTATTATGGTTATTATCCCCATGACTTAGGTATTTATAGCCTATTACAACTAACTTGGCTCTTAGATGGTTTACTCTATCGAATAGGTATTATATGGGGATCGATGTGACTAGTTATTATACCCCTACACTCAGGTCATGTATGGTTATATTATATGGTTTTTTAGTGTACTGCTATTTATGGTGTAATATATACTAGTATTTATGGTATTATATTCAACTAGGCTCTATAAACTAGGGTTAGTATATATGATTATTATTATATGGTTATTATATAACTCAGACTTACTTTACCTATCGCGGTTCCGCATGATACTACCCCTATGGTTTTTACTTATCATGGTTATTATATTATTCTATTGGTATTCTTGGTAATGACTAGGCATTTTCCCTATTATATGGTTTTATCTATAGTACTAGTTGCTATTCTCATCACCGCTGGTATATTTATCGGTTCATTATTTACTAGGTGTTTATAATATGGTTATTATTTACTAGATTATTCTATGCGTTATTATCCCTAAACTAGGTTTGTATAAGGTTTTTCCTTTCCCTTTTTCTTTTTCCTTTATTTTATATTATAGGTTATCAGTATTATTCTAGGTTATTTATATGGTCTAGTTACTAGGGACTATGGTTATTCTTTTATTGGCCTATTTACTTACGACTAGGTTTGTGATCCTGTAATATATAACTAGGTTCGCTATCTGGTTATATCCTTGGTTTATTATGATGAATACTGTGCCCTACCTATATGGTGCTTATATAACTACGGTATTCTTATGGTTATTATATGGGATTCCATCATCGACTAGGTTAATATATCGGTTATTATATGACTTGCGCTTCCCCTATATGGTTCTTATTTGATCATGGTTCTTCATTAGTTTATGGTATTATTTATAGGTTATTATATGACTAGGTCTAGGATATGGTTATTATATGCTTGGTCTTATATGGTTCTGATAGGGTTATTTTCGGTGATTATCTATATGGTATTATATGTTTTGTCTATTATTTATTATCTCCTCTGGTTATTTCTGACTTGGTTATTATTAGGTTATGATATGGGTATTATCTATATGCGCTTTTATTATGATAGGGTATTTGATATGGTATTATATGACTCGGTTTATATGGTTATTAATGACTAGGCCTATTTATATCCGGTTTCTTTTTATCACTTATTAGTAATATATCCACCCTGGTATCATGATATAACGAGGTCCATTATATGGTCTATTATATTAATCGGCTTCTAATAGGATCATTATTTTACTAGCATTATTACCCAGGGTTTTATTATATAACTAGGTTATCGGGTTATTTTTATAGTACTAGGTTATATCTGGTTATTTATTACTAGGTTAGTTCTAGCCTAGGTTTCTTCTCTTGTGTTATTACATTACTTCCGGTTTTTCCTTCCTAGGGTTATTCCTTCCTGGTTTTCTTATATGGTTCCATTATAGCACACTAGGCTTTTCTATATGGTTATTTATATTGTTAGTTATTATATGTTTAGTTTATATTCTAAGTTCGCGCCCGGAAAATGTGATTCAACCAACCCCACTGTCATGCACTGGGCGTTTCCGGCGTTGCCACTCAGATCCTTTTCTGCAGTCATTCCCATATCGTCGATTTCCCCAGTTCTTAACATTGCTTACTATTATTTTGATTTGTAAAACCATCAACCCTTTCACAGTTCCCCACAAGCTTCAACCATGTTCGCACGGTTTCCCCCCACCGTCTGAAGCCACACATCAGTTTTGATAGGCACTCGGTTGGAATATAACCCCCACATACCCCTTCTACTCCCCCAAGTCCCCGTCACCAGCGAACATCCTCCGCCACATTCCATGAAATTCGTCCCATCTACCTACAAGCATGACATGGTCCATGCCGGGAACGTCACTGAAAATTCTGCACAACCTATACAAAAATGGTTGAACATGGGGTTATTATATGCTAGGTTATTATATTGGTTATTATTATGACTAAGTTCTCTTTATAGGACTAGGTTTATTATCATGGTTATGGATTATGATCTAGGTTAGTAGACTGACTTTTTAGTTGTTACATGATATTGTGTTCATTCAGGACTTGGTTATTATATGACTGGTTATTATATGGTCTCATTATAGACTGGCGTATTTATATGACTAGGTATTATATGGTTCATTATATTATTTGGTTTAGATAGGCTTAGTGTAATTATCTGTGTTTATTTTTTATGACTTGCGTTTTTTCTTCATTATAGAATAGGGTTATTATATTTTGCGTTATTATATGGATGGTACCTATATGGTTTTATGATGGACTATGATTACTTTATTATGGTTATTATTTTGACTAGGTTCCTCTTTACCTTCTCCCTATTCCTATGATAGGTGGTTATTATGGTTTATTACATGACTAGGTTATTATAGTGGTGATTATTTATGACTGTAGGTCAATTATATGATAGTGTTTTGGTATATGGTTATACATGAATCGTTTGCTTAATCTATATTTGGTTTTTATATGGTATTTTCATGACTAGCGGTTATTATATGGCTTTAGTTCTGACTCGGTTGTTTGATTAGGGCTACTGATTTTTCTTCTTCCCCCCTTCTAGCTGTGTATTCCCATTTAGATTGGTTTGATATACTGAATTAGTGGATGATATGACTAGGATATTACTATGGTTCATGATCAGAACTAGTGTTTATTATTATGGTTTTATATTTCATCCGGTGTATCTCTCTGATTATCATATGGTTATTCTTTACTAGCGTTATTAGATGACTAGGTTGACTTATATGGTTTTGATCTGACTAGGTTATTATTGGATATAATATGGTTATTATATTTACTGTATTACTACGTGATTTATCAACTAACTCGCGATATTATATTTTACCTGAGTGTTATATATGATACCGGTTACCTATTTGCAGTTACTTACTAGGACCTAGCTTATTATGGCTCTACAGGGTTTTATTATTATTTACTGGTATTATATGGTTAATATTACTAGGTCTATTTTTATTATCCCCCCCCCCCGCATGGTTCATTTACTTTCCTTATATGCACTAGGTTATTATTATGGTTTACTTATATAGTTAGTATATGACTAGGTTATTAGGTGGTTATGTATTTTTGGTTATCTCTTATTGTATGCGTATCTATTTATATCGGTCTAATACTATTACTTAGGATTTGTTATGGCTATTTAGCATTCCACCTCCAGGTATTAATGTTTGTATTATATAGTTTATTATTCCACTGACTAGCGGCTATCTATTTTATGGTTATGATAGGTTCTTATTCTTTGGTTCTTATTATCTGGTTTTATAGATAGGTTATTATAGTGATTATCCCTGACCTGCCGCTTATGAATGGCTAGTAGATTTACTACCTTTGGTTATAGATCAACTCATTTATGTTAGATTTTATTATTATGGTACTATCAAGATAACGGCTACTTATATACGGTTATTTGACTAGGTTTTTATTATATGCGCTAGCTACAACGTATATCTAGTTACTCTATAGTTACTGCGTATTTTATTTGGTTTCTTATATGACAGGTTACGATATGTGTATATATATAGATCTTATTGGTATTATATGACAGGTTATATATGGTTATTATAGACTTGGTTATTTATGGTATATAGGTATATTATTTTTTGTATGGTTATTTTTTTATTCTATTGGTTTTTATTATAGGTATTCTTGGTTTCTATGGTATATACTGATCTTGGGTTATCATATTCGGTTAGTGCATTGGTTAGTATTATATGGTTTTATATAATTTATGTGTGTCACTAGATGGCACTAGGTCTATTATATGTTCTTCATTATATGGACTCGGTCGATGACTATGGTTATTATATGGACTAGGCTATTATAGGTTATGTTTATAGATATTATTATGGTTATTATATTCCACGAGGTCTATTATATGGTTATAGATCTATTAGGCTCTCAGAATTATGGTTATTATTCTCCCTTACGAGATATTATATGGTTATCTATATAACTGGCTCTATTTATTATTTTTAGGTGACTTAGATACCGGCTTATTTATATGGTTTATTATTGACTAGGTTCTCTATGGTTATTACATTACTTGGTCTATCTCCTCCAGCCGTTATACCATTCCTGGTTATATATAACTAGGTTATTATATGTCTATTATATTTCATAGGGTATTATATTGTTTAGTTTTGTATTTTCTCCGAGTTCCACCGCGAACGGTACATCTCAAAGGCTTGACCAAAGGACAACCAAAACGACATCGGGTGCTTTATTCAGTCGTCTGTACATTAACTGTGGGATTTTTGGAATAACAATCTAACGTCCACTTATAATGTGGATATACTGAGATTGTTTTGTCTCCTTTTCCGCCATTTTTGCGAACAAGACCAGAATCAAATGTTTTCTTGCCAAACGCATTTCATATGTTATCTATGGAAAACACGCAGACGGTTTAAGTTTTAGTAGATTAAATAAGTTTGTTCCTTTCCAAATTATGTTTGGAAAAACAAACCCACCCTATGACTTTGTCATCTGGGAGCTTCGGGCTTGTTGTCAGTCCTTTTCTGCATAGTCGATTTATGGTATATTCCAAGTTAAATCATCGAATAATCTCGAATATCACATCCACAAAATTATCTTCAAGTTCAAAACAAAGCTTCAAAACAGTTCCAGACAAAGGTTCCAAACGTTTCTGCAGAAACCTTTCCAGTTGTTGAATTAGGCAATCCGGTGGAATATATATTTCCCAAACCTTATCACTAACCACTCAGTTACACTTCTCTTCCCCTCTTCTGTACATGACATTCCCCGCAATCCTCATGAAACCATCGCACCATATATTACTAACGCATGACATTGTTCCAGCAGGGAAGGTGCGAACCAGTCACGGAAAAATTTCAAATCCTGAAACTATATAAAAAAGGTTTTTCAAATGTGTAATATGACTGGTTATTATATGGATTATATACTTGGTGATATATGACTAGGTATTAATCCTGGTTTTTTTTTATTTATATGACTAGTTATGATTTTATGACTATCCGGTTATTATATGGTCATTATAGATTCTTGGTCTTATTTATGACACGTTATTATAGGGTATTAATGACCTTGGTTAGTCATCCAGACTGACGGGATTCTATGGTCATTAGATTGACTAGCGTTACCTTTTCTATATAATTATTATGTGACCTGGGTTAGTTTATAGGACTCAGGTATTATATGGCTCTCATTATATGATAGGTTATTATCTAGCACCACTTGGTTGATATTGTGTTTATTACCCTGACTAGGATTATTACGCCGTTATTATTTATGATATGGTTATTATTGATAATGTACTAGGTTGTTATTATCGGCTCGATTATTATCATGACTAGGTTACTTATATGGTCTACTATATGGTTATTATTATGATCTAGGTTATTAGATAGTGATTATATGATAGGTCCTATTTACTTCATGGTCTACTATATGGCCTGGTTGTTATACGTTTATGAGATGGTTATATTTATATGGTCTATATATGTATTTAGCGTTATTATTATGGTCGATTATATAACTAGCGTTTTGTCATTGATATTGGTTCTGAGTATACACCCTAGGGTAATTAGATGATTACTTATTTAGGTTATCATATACTTACGAGGTCTATTAGATGCACTAGGTTTACTATATGGTTATTTATATTGACTAGGTTATTATCTGGCTATTGACCCTATGGTTCTACCTTATATTACTGTGGTTTATCTTTCTTTATCATGGGTATTATCATTTACTAGGTCTTCATATGACTAGGTATTATATGTTCTTATTATGAGAGGTTCTTATATGTGTTCTTATAGGACTAATTATTATACTGTGTTATTATAGTGATAGGTTATTATATCGGTTATTAATGACTAGGGTATTATATGGTACTTATAGACTCCGGTTATTAGTAGGGTATCCCTTATGACATCAGTTGCCTATTATATGGTCTACATAGTATAGGCTATAGACATTTTAGGTTTATGATATGCGCCTTATTATATTAACAAGGTGTGATAATATGGTTATTCACTTACTAGATTCTTATTGGTTCCTTATACGAACTAGTTTTATATGATTATATAAGGTTATCATTACTCGGTTATTTTATAGGAACTAGGGTTACCTATTTGGGTTATTTTATCACTGACTAGTTATATCTGGCATTAATGGTTATTATATAGTGGCTATTAATATGGTTACTATATTACTAGGTATCTATATGGTTTGTAAATATGAACTAGGTCATTATATGGTTCTATATAGTTATATCATGACCTAGGTCTACTCTATTGCGCTTATGTATGGTATGCTTACTATGGTTACTATTAGTTGGTTATATTAATTATTTAGATATGATCTGGATTATATGACTGAGGTTATTATTACGGTATGATATCGTTCTTATATGACTTAGGTTACTATTTCATGTTTTTGAATGCGTATTATTATATGGTATGTTAGAGGGTTTATTACCTATGGACTTAGGTTTTTTATATATGACTAGGTATTATATGGCTATTATATTCATAGGTTCGTTATATTCATATTCTTCTAGATTACTTATATTGGTACCTATAAGACTAGGCTATTATATGTTATAGAGACTAGGTATTATATGGCCTTTAGAACTTTATAGGTTTTTTATTTTTTACTATGGTTATTACTACTCTACTCATGGTTTCTTATATAACTATTGTTAATGATATCGCCTATATTCTATTGCACGGTTATATGGCTTCCTTCTATGGTTTATATTTTCCTTGGCACCCCTATATATGCGCTACTTTACTAGGTTATATCTGGTTTATTATCGGACTAGGTTATTATATGGTTTTATTGATCTATAGTTATTTTACTATGACTAGGTTATATATGGTCATGATATGGAGATATTATATTTTCTCCTGGGGATGATTACTGTATTATCCCTATGACCTAGGTTATTTCTATGATTATATGACTACGGGCTATTTATATGTGTTAATATACTAGATTATTATATGGTTATCTAGAAGCACTAGGTTATTATGATGGCCTATGACTAGGTAATAACGGTTAGATGATAAACATTCGTTCCTACTTTTTTGGTATTCATTTTACTAGGCTATTCTACTTATCACTACGGTTGATTCATATGGTTGTCTTTTATAGTACGAGTTTATTCATTATCTGGCTATTATATAACTAGGTGTATTCAATGGCTTATTGTAGCTTACTAGTTATTATATGCGGTAGACTATGCCGTGATTACTGATATGGTCATTATTGAGTGGTATTATATAAAGTGTTATTTCACCTACTGATGTATGACCCAGGTTACTCCTATCAATTGACCTAGGTTATGATATGAATCTAGCGTTACTATATCGGTTATCTATAGACTAGGTTATTACCCTATGGCTATCCTCTCCCCCCCCCCCCCCCCCCCCCTCTCAGACTTTCGAACTTTTTTCAGACTTTCGAACTTTCCGCGCTTTCGATAATTATCGAACCTTCGTCATTAGAGGGTTACGGCAATTCGAGGTTACAATGATACTTTCGAGGGTCAGCGAAAATAAGAGCCATAAATTGAGGGTTATACAACCAATAATATACCATATCATCAACATATAATGAACTAAGGATATAAGACCATATAAGAAAACCATATAGTCCGAGTACAGAATATAACTAGGGTATAATAACGTATAAAATAATAACCTAGTCATATAATAACCATATAACGTCCGCTGAAATCAATATATAACCTAGTAAAATATAATAACCTTATAGAATCAGTATAAAATAACCTAGTTAATTCTACCGATATAAAAAAAAACCTAGTACATATAAATACCCATATACCCTAGTTATCTATACCATATAAATAAAATCTAGTAAAATGAATAACTACGTATTAATACCCCTAGTAATTTATAACCATATGATACTTGATAGCAATAATGCCTAGTAATCATAATACCATAAACCCTATCTATCACTTATACCTAGTGGATTATCATAATACAGTAATAAATACATATAATAACTGTCCCTTTAAATACACCTAAGTAATAACCATATAATAGATAATCCATAATTATAATAAAAAACCTAATAACCATATAATAACCGATATAATGAATAACACTAGATTAACACAATGAAATAAATAACTAGTCCAATAATAAACATTACCTATAGTCAATATAATAAACCAGTGATAAATAACGTATATACTCTAGTCTATATACCTATACCCTAGACATATATAACCGTAAAACTAAACCTAATAACACCATATACTAACTCATATAATAACCTAAGTATAATACCAAATATCAACACCATATATAACTATATCTCTAACCATATATATCAGTATAAAAACCATAATACCTATAATATATACCCTATAGCACCGTAATATAGCCTATATATACTACCATATAATACACCTAGTTATATAAATAAAAACTCGCTGTATATAAATAACACTAACCATAAAGAGTCATAAACCAAGTAAGACCGTATAATAACCAGTAATAAATACACAGTCATAAAATAGTCATATATCATAGAAGTAATAAACCAATTACCAAATGTATACTATATACCTAATACCTTAGTAATATAATAACAAATAATCATATATAAACTGAGTCATAACCTAAAACCATAATCAAAAACCTATCCATACTATAATATATCCAATATACAAACCATAACTAATAACAAAACAGTAAATAAACATATCCGGAATAATAACATAATAACATAATCAAACCTATAATAACCTAGACTTACCTATAATATAAAACTAAATACCATCATAAACCTAAACCTAGAGATAAACCTATATATCTAGTAATTTCATATAATACTAGCAATAATAACCATAAAACTGTCATTATACCTAATATACCTATATAATAACTATATACCATATAAAACCTAGTCATATATACCATATAATAACAAAAACTCGTCCATTTATAACCATATAATACCATAAAATAGCCATAAATAACCTAGGTCATATAATGAACCATATCGTAAAAACCTATTTATATAATAACACTAAGCAATAAATAACCAATATATAAGTCATTTAATCCTAGTTATATAATAACCATATATACCTATAATTATCATACAATAAAATCATAATCACATATCATAAACCAATATAATAACCTAGTCATATAATAACAAATAAATAAACCTAGTCATATAACCACCCTTAATATAATACCTAGACTATAATAACCATTAGTAACCTATTCCCTTATAATACCTAGTAATATATAAACCATATAGAGTTACCTGTATATACAATAAACCATATAATAATCCTAGTCATATCATACCCATATAATCATCACCGAATTCATAACCATATAAAAACCTAGTCAGATCAATAACCTATTCATATAATAAAACCATATAATACACCATGTCTGTAATAACCAAATCTAACACCTATAAATATAAACACCTAGTCCTCTAAGATACCTAGTAATAACAGATCCATATAATACCTAGTCATAAAAATAACCCTAGTCATAATATAACCAGTATATAATCCGATTTACCTAATAATAGACCATATATAACCAATATATACCGTAATAAAATACCCATAATAAATAACCAATAAATAGCTATACCAAAGCTATAAAGATAGCCTATTAGTTAAGCCTAGTCATAAATAAACAGTAGTTAACTATTCAATAATATATAATGATCATATAATAACCAGTTTATAGTAATCATCTAATAACTAACCTAGTTTAATATCATAAATAAAAACCAAATAGTTATAATAAACAGTAGAAAATCCAGAATATAAATAACCATATAATAACCTAGGTAAATATCAAAAACCATATAATCAACCTAGTCATATAATAACCAATAATAACCTAGTTCATATAAAACCTAGTCATAATAATAACAACCATATAATTAACCTAGTCCTATAACATAACCATATAATAACCCATGTCTGTAATAACCATAT
The DNA here is from genome assembly GCA_019447015.1 of Hymenochirus boettgeri. Classification (NCBI taxonomy): domain Eukaryota; kingdom Metazoa; phylum Chordata; class Amphibia; order Anura; family Pipidae; genus Hymenochirus; species Hymenochirus boettgeri. The sequence goes on from JAACNH010000375.1 coordinate 216,746, forward strand.
AACCAACCTAGTCATAAAAAAACTCATAACATAGTCATATAATACCATATTAACCTAATCATATAATAAACCAGATCCTAATAATAACCATATCATAACCTAGTCATATCATAACCATATAATAACTAGTAATATTAAACCAATAAAACTAACAAAAATAATAATAACCATAATCATAGCCATATATAAGCATAGTCATATACATAACCATAAGTAACACTAGGCATATAATAACCTAGTAATACTAAATAACCTTATAATAATCATATAATAACCTAGTTATATAATAAACCTATATAAACCTAGTTATATAATAACCAGGCATAATATCGATCATATAATAACCATTACTTAATCCAACTCAGTAATATAATAACGAATAATACCTAGTCATATAATACCCATAGATATATACCTAGTCATAAATAATAACCTAGTCCATATATAACCAACTCATATAACCATAAATAACTAAGCCATATAATCATAATAACCCTAGTATCGCTATAAAATAACACATATATAATAACCAAATAATAGCTATATAATAAACTATAAATACCACAATAGTAACCATATCGCCATAAAATAAAACCTAGTCAATATAAACCCTATAAAACCTAGTAACTATAATAAACCTTTATATAATACTTATAATAATCTAATAACCCCTAGTTTATATATAACATACAAATAATAACCAGATCATAACTACAATCATATAACAATAATAACCTAAAGTCATAATAACCATATAATCAACTCTAGTCCATATCATAACCCTATATAATAACCTAGTCCATAAAAACCGAATTAATAACCAGCATCATAATAACCAAAAATAAATCCCTAGTTCTATAATAAAACCATATAATAACCAAGTACAAGATATATAACGTAATAATAACCAAGATCATATAATCGACTAGAAAATAATATCGGAAAAATAATAGTAACCTAGTCATATAATAATCACCTAAAGGTAAATAATAACCATATATAGAACCTAGTTTATAATACCATATAATATCCTAGTCATAATATTAAAACCTAGCCTAGTCATATAAATAACACTATAAATAATCAAACCATATCATAATTAACCATATCATAACATATAAAAAACCTAGTCAGATATACACCATACTAACCTAGTCATATCATAACCATATATAACCTGTCATTGTACTAACCATATAACAACCTATCAATAATAACCTACGCAGTATACATACACCATATAATAACCCAGTCGCATATAATACGGACCATAAAAAAAAAAAAAAGTATAATAACCTAGTCCATAAAACCCCTATATACCATATAATAACCATATAATAACCCAAGTCATAATAATAACCAATATTGAAACCTTTTTATAGGTTGCAATTTTCCGTGACTTCCCTGCTGGACAACTGTCAATGTTTATACGTAAATTTGAGCGATTTGTCATGAATGTGGGCATTTTGAAAATAAACAAAACTTATTCAAATCTACTAAAAACTTCGTCTCTTATTTCCCATAGAAATCATATAGAGTGCCGTTTGCAGAAAACATTTGATTCTGGTCTTGTTCCATGCGGAAAGAACAAAACAATCCAGTATTCCCCGTTATGTGGGCGGTGAGTGGTTACATCCAATTAATGTCAGAGACTGATAAACCAATTGTCGAACAGTTCCGAACTAACATTTAAGTGGACTAACATGACACGGCGTGCAGAGCTGTAACTTTCCATCTGAAATGTTGGGTAGGTCAAGATTGTCTACCATGTCCAAATGTGGCAACCAATAACGTACAACTCTGGGAAACAAGAGGGGTGGCATTGGGAGAAAACATAACCACCGATGCTTTCTTACAGTGTAGGCATAGGTTGTCCAGGGTGGGGTGTAGACTGCCTGGGCATGGGCAGGGTTAAACAAGAATAAACAGAATCTTGTGGAGAATAGAAAACGGGAACAGGAGGAGAAAAGCAGGAATATAATTCATCCTAATCGGATTAAGGATTTCTGACTTTTACGGATTTTTCCGAATCCCGGAACATTTTTTGATAGTTATTGAATATTTCGAGAATTTCCGTATTTAAAAAATTCCTAAAATTTCTTCTATCGACTAATCTACAATTTTCTAAATTCCTAGAAATCTGGAAAAAATTATCAAAGTTCGAAAGTCCGAAAAATCACAGTAAGTTACCATTGTTATTTAGCTGTAATAAAACCCCGGCCTTTTCAAACTATCACTCTCCCATTGACTTGAATGGCTCCAAACTTCAAACTTTTAACTAATTTATCTGAAGGATTTCTCGGACTTTCCAACTTTCCACAATTATTGAACGTTCGTTGACGCGGTTTTCAGAATTATCTAATTATGAGCCGATCTCCAACCCTTGAATGTGTAATTCGCTAACCCTCAAAAGTATCGTTCGATTTCGGTAATCCTCGAATTTTTGGCTCTATTTTCACTTACCACCCTCAAAAGTATCGTTCGATTTCGTACCCTCTAATTTATGGCTCTATTTTCATGACACCTCTCGAAAGTATCGTTCGTATAACCCTCGAGGAAGTGTTTTAACAAGTTTTGGTGATAGTGCCATGTTCCCCAGACCATTTTTCCTTCCCAGGTACCCAAGCCATTTACAGTAAGTTAGCTGTAATTTAGCTGTAATAATCCGGCCTTTTCAAACATCACCTCCATTGACTTTAATGGGTCCCACATTCGAACTTTCCAAACTTTACTAAAGGATTTTTCAGACTTTCAAACTTTCTTCGGGCTTTCGATAATTATCGAACCTTCGTTGACGGGTTTTTGAGAAATATCGAATTTACGAGCCGATCTCTAACCCTTTAATGTGTCATTGTCTAACTCTCGAAAGTATTGTTCGTTTTCGCTAACCCTCAAAAGTATTGTTCGATTTCGGTTACCCCCCCGAATTTAGGACTCTAATTTTCGCTGACACTCGAAAGTATCATTCGTAACCCTCAATATTGGCCGTAACCCTCTAATGTAGCTTGCGCAAAACCCAACAATTGCCCGCTAGTGTTTAGGAGAAGTGTTTTTAAAAAACAAGTTTTGGTGATAGTGCCATGTTCCCCAACCATTTTCCTACCGTTCACAAGCCATTTACAGTAAGTACCATTGTTAGTTTAGACTGTAATAAACCTAGACTTTTCAACTATCACTCTCCATTGACTTAATGGGTCCAAATTCGAACTTTCAAACTTTACTGAAGATTTCTCGAACTTTTGAACTTTCCATATTATTAAACGTTCGTTGACGCGGTTTTTCGAGAATTATCGAATTTACAAGCTGATCTCTAACCCTTAAATGTGTCATTCGCTAACTCTCAAAAGTATTGTTCTTTTCGTTAACCCTCAAAAGTATCGTTTGATTTCGGTAACCCTCGAATTAGGGCTCTATTTTTGCAGACCCTCGAAAGTATCGTTCGGTAACCCTCTAATTGGGCCGTTACCCTCTAATGTAGCTTGCCAAAACCAACAATTGCTTGCTAGTGTTGCGCAAAACCCGACAATTGCCCGCTAGTGTTTTAGGAAGTGTTTTAACAAGTTTTGGTGATAGTGCCATGTTCCCCACCATTTCCCAGGCACCACAGCCATTTACAGTAAGTTACCATTGTTAGTTTAGCTGTAATAAACCTAGCCTTTTCAAACTATCACTCTCCCATTGACTTGAATGGCTCCAAATTAAACTTTCAAACTTTTACTGAAGGATTTCTCTCGGACTTTCGAACTTTCCGGACTTTCGATAATATAGAACATTCATTGACGCGGTTGTGAACTATCGAATTTACGAGCCGATCTCTAACCCTTGAATGTTTCATCGCTACTCTCGAAAGTATTGTTCGTTTTCGCTAACCCTCGATTTATGGCTCTTTTTCGCTGACCCTCGAAAGTATAATTTGGTAACCCTCTAATTGGCTTAACCCTCTAATGTAGCTTGCGCAAAACCCGACATTGCCCGTTAGTGTTTAGAGCGTTTTTAATAAGTTTTGGTGATAGTGCCATATTCCCCAGACTATTTCCCAGGTACCACAGCCATTTACAGTAAGTTACCATTGTTAGTTTAGCTGTAATAAACCCGGCCTTTTCAAACTATCACTCTCCCATTGACTTGAATGGGTCCAAATTCGAACTTTCAAACTTTTACTGAAGGATTTCTTGGACTTTCGAACTTTCCACAATTATTGAACGGTCGTTGACGCGGTTTTCGAGAATTATCAAATTTACGAGCCAATCTCTAACCCTTAAATGGTCATTTGCTAACTCTCGAAAGAATTGTTCGTTTTCGTTAACCCTCAAAAGTATCGTTCGATTTCGCTAACCCTCGAATTTATGGCTCTATTTTCGCTGACCCTCGAAAGTATCATTTGGTAACCCTCAAATTGGCCGTAACCCTCTAATGTAGCTTGCGCAAAACCCGACAATTGCTTGCTAGTGTTGCGCAAAACCCGACAATGCCGCTAGTGTTTAGGAAGTGTTTTAACAAGTTTTGGTGATAGTGCCATGATCCCCACTATTTTCCAGTTCCACAGCCATTTACAGTAAGTTATCATTGTTAGTTTAGCTGTAATAAACTAGCCTTTTCAAACTATCACTCTCCCATTGACTTGAATGGGTCCAAATTCGAACTTTCAAACTTTTACTGAAGGATTTCTCGGACGTTCGAACTTTCCATAATTATTGAACGTTCATTGAGTCGGTTTTCGAGAATTATCGAATTTACGAGCCGATCTCTAACCCTTAAATGTGTCATTCGCTAACTCTTGAAAGTATTGTTCATTTTTGTTAACCCTCAAAAGAATCGTTCGATTTCGGTAACCTTCGATATGAGCTCTATTTTCGGTGACCCTCGAAAGTATCGTTCGGTAACCCTCTATTGGCCGTAACCCTCTAATGTAGCTTGCTCAAGACCTGACAATTGCCCGCTAGTGTTTAGGAAGTGTTTTAACAAGTTTTGGTGATAGTGCCATGTTCCCCAGACCATTTCCCAGGTGCCACAACCATTTACAGTAAGTCACCATTGTTAGTTTAGCTGTAATAAACCCAGCTTTTTCAAACTATCACTCTCCTATTGACATGAATGGATCCAAATTCGAACTTTCAAACTTTTACTAAAGGATTTCTCGACTTTCAAACTTTCCGGGCTTTCGATAATTATCGAACCTTCGTTGACGCGTTTTTCGAGAATTATCGAATTTACAAGCCGATCTCTAACCCCTAAATGTGTCATTCGCTAACTCTTGAAAGTATTGTTCATTTTCGTTAACCCTCAAAAGTATCGTTCGATTTCTGTAACCCTCGATTTTATGGCTTTATTTTCTCTGACCCACGAAAGTATCATTTGGTAAACCTCTAATTGGCCGTCACCCCTCTAATGTAGCTTGTGCAAAACCCGACATTGTCCGCTAGTGTTTAGGAAGCGTTTTATAAGTTTTGGTGATAGTGCCATATTCCCCAACTATTTCCCAGGTACCACAGCCATTTACAGTAAGTTACCATGTGTTTAGTAGCTGTAATAAACATAGCCTTTTCAAACTATCATCTCCCATTGATTGAATGGGTCCAAATTCGAACTTTCAAACTTTTACTGAGGATTTCTTGGACTTTCGAACTTTCCACAATTATTGAACGGTCGTTGACGCGGTTTTCGAGAATTATCAAATTATGAGCCAATCTCTAACCCTTAAATGTGTCATTTGCTAACTCTCGAAAGTATTGTTCGTTTTCGTTAACCCTCAAAAGTATCGTTTGATTTCGCTAACCCTCGCATTTATGGCTCTATTTTCGCTGACCCTCGAAAGTATCATTTGGTAACCCTCAAATTGGCCGTAACCCTCTAATGTAGCTTGCGCAAAACCCGACATTGCTTGCTAGTTTGCACAAACCCGACAATTGCCCGCTAGTGTTTAGGAAGTGTTTTAACAAGTTTTGGTGATAGTGCCATGATCCCCAGACCATTTTCCAGGTTCCACAGGCATTTACAGTAAGTTACCATTGTTAGTTTAGCTGTAATAAACCCAGCCTTTTCAAACTATCACTCTCCCATTGACTTGAATGGGTCCAAATTCGAACTTTCAAACTTTTACTGAAGGATTTCTCGGACGTTCGAACTTTCCATAATTATTGAGCTTTCGTTGACGCGGTTTTCGAGAATTACTAATTTATGAGCCGATCTCTAACCCTTGAATGTGTAATTCGCTGACTCTCCGAAAATATAATTCTTTTTCGCTAACCCTCAAAAGTATCGTTCAATTTCGGTAACCCTCAAATTATGGCTCTATTTTCGTTGACCCTCGAAAGTATCATTTGATAACCCTCTAAATGGCCGTAACCCTCTAATGTAGCTTGCACAAACCCAGACAATTGCCCGCTAGTGTTTAGGAAGTGTTATAATAAGTTTTGGTGATAGTGCCATGTTCCCCAGACTATTTCCCAGGTGCCAAGCCATTTACAGTAAGTTACCATTGTTATTTTTAGCTGTAAAACCCAGCCTTTTCAAACTATCACTTTCCCATTGACTTGAGTGGGTCCAAATCTTCAACTTTCAAACTTTTACTGAAGGATTTCTCAGACTTTCGAACTTTTTTCAGACTTTCGAACTTTCCGCGCTTTCGATAATTATCGAACTTCGTTGACGCGGTTTTCGAGAATAATCGAATTTACGAGCCGATCTCTACCCTTGAATGTGTCATTCGCTAACTCTCGAAAGTATTGTTCGTTTTCGCTAACCCTCAAAAGTATCGTTCGATTTCGGTAACCCTCTAATTTATGGCTCTATTTTCGCTGACCCTCGAAGTATCCTTCGGTCACCCTCCTAATTGCCGTTACCCCCTCTAATTTAGCTTGCCAAAAACCAGACAATTGCTTGCTAGTGTTGCCAAAACCCGACAATTGCCCCTAGTGTTTAGGAATGTTTAAACAAGTTTTGGTGATAGTGCCATTTTCCCCAGACCATTTCCCAGGCACCACAGCCATTTACAGTAAGTTACCATTGTTAGTTAGCTGTAATAAACCTAGCCTTTTCAAACTATCACTCTCCCATTGACTTGAATGGGCTCCAAATTAGAACTTTCAAACTTTACTGAAGGATTCTCGACTTTCGAACTTTCCGGACTTTCGATAATTATAGAACGTTCATTGACGCGGTTTGTGAACTATCGAATTTACGAGCCGATCTCTAACCCTTGAATGTGTCATTCGCTAACTCTCGAAAGTATTGTTCGTTTTCGCTAACCCTCGAATTTATGGCTCTATTTTCGCTGACCCTCGAAAGTATCATTTGGTAACCCTCTAATTGGCCTAACCCTCTAATGTAGCTTGCGCAAAACCCGACAATTGCCCGTTAGTGTTTAGAAGGTTTTAATAAAAGTTTTGGTGATAGTGCCATATTCCCCAGACTATTTCCCAGGTACCACAGCCATTTACAGTAAGTTACCATTGTTAGTTTAGCTGTAATAAACATAGCCTTTTCAAACTATCACTCTCCCATTGACTTGAATGGGTCCAAATTCGAACTTTCAAACTTTTACTGAAGGATTTCTTGGACTTTCGAACTTTCCACAATTATTGAACGGTCGTTGACGCGGTTTTCGAGAATATCAAATTTACGAGCCAATCTCTAACCTTAAATGTGTCATTTGCTAACTCTCGAAAGTATTGTTCGTTTTCGTTAACCCCAAAAGTATCGTTCGATTTCGCTAACCCTCGAATTTATGGCTCTATTTTCGCTGACCCTCGAAAGTATCATTTGGTAACCCTCAAATTGGCCGTAACCCTCTAATGTAGCTTGCGCAAAACCCGACAATTGCTTGCTATGTTGCGCAAACCGACAATTGCCCGCTAGTGTTTAGGAAGTGTTTTAACAAGTTTTGGTGATAGTGCCATGATCCCCAGACCATTTCCAGGTTCCACAGCCATTTACAGTAAGTTATCATTGTTAGTTTAGCTGTAATAAACATAGCCTTTTCAAACTATCACTCTCCCATTGACTTGAATGGGTCCAAATTCGAACTTTCAAACTTTTACTGAAGGATTTCTCGGACTTTCGAACTTTCCATATTATTGAACGTCGTTGAGCGGTTTTCGAGAATTATCGAATTTACGAGCCAAGACTCTAACCCTTAAATGTGTCATTGCCTAACTCTCGAAAGATTTGTTCGTTTTCGTTACCCCCTCAAAAGTATCGTTCGATTTCGTAACCCTCGAATTTATGGCTTTTTTCGCTGACCCCCGAAGACATTTCGGTAACCCTCAATTGGCCGTAACCCTCTAATTTAGCTTGCGCAAAACCCGACAATTGCTTGCTAGTGTTGCGCAAACCCTACAGTGCCCGCTAGTGTTTAGGAAGTGTTATAATAAGTTTTGGTGATAGTGCCATGTTCCCCAGACTATTTCCCAGGTACCACAGCCATTTACAGTAAGTTACCATTGTTAGTTTAGCTGTAATAAACCCAGCCTTTTCAAACTATCACTTTCCCATTGACTTGAGTGGGTCCAAATTCGAACTTTCAAACTTTTACTGAAGGATTTCTCAGACTTTCGAACTTGTCCATAATTATTGAGCCGTTTGTTGCTCGTTTGGTTTCGAGAATTATCTAATATTTTGAGCCGACTCTACCCTTGAATGTGTAATTCGCTGACTCTCGAAAATATAATTATTTTTCGTAACCCTCAAAAGTATCTTCAATTTCGTACCCTCGAATTTATTGCTCTATTTTCGTTGACCCTCGAAAGTATCATTTGATAACCCTCTAAATGGCGTAACCCTCTAATGTAGCTTTGCACAAACCAGACAATTGCCCGCTATGTTTAGGAAGTGATAATCAGTTTTTGGTGTAGTGCCATGTTCCCCAGACTATTTCCCAGGTGCCACAGGCCATTTACAGTAAGTTACCATTGTGTAGTTTAGCTGTAACAAACCCAGCCTTTTCAAACTATCACTTTCCCATTGACTTGATGGGTCCAAATTCGAACTTTCAAACTTTTACTGAAGATTTTCTCACTTTCGAACTTTTTTCGATCTTTCGACTTTCGCGCGCTTTCGGATAATTATCGAACCTTCGTTACGCGGTTTTTCGAGAAATATCGAATTTACGACCGATTCTCTAACCCTTGAATGTGTCCATTCCGCTACTCTCGAAAGTATTGTTCGTTTTCGCTAACCCTCAAAAGTATCGTTCGTTTCGGTAACCCTCTAATTTTGTATGGCTCTATTTCGCTGACCCTCGAAAGTATCATTTGCTAACCTTCGCAATTGCCGTAACCCTCTAATGTGCTTGCCGCAACCCGATATTGCCCTCTATTGGTTTATGTAGCGTTTTAACCAAGTTTTGGTGAGAGTGCCAGTTCCCCAACATTCCCAGGCCACGCCATTTACAGTATTACCTTGTTAGTTTAGCTGAAATAACCCAGCTTTTCAAACATCACTCTCCCATTACTTGAATGGGTCCAAATCGAACTTTCAACCTTTACTGAAGATTTCTCAACTTTCGAATTCAATATATTGAATGTATTTATTATTGCATTGAACCCGTCAGTAGCGTTGGTCCCTTACCTGCAGTAGCTATTGTCCCTGTACCCGACAGTAGCGTATTGTCCCGGTACCCGAACCGGTAGCGTTTTGGTCCCTTTACCGGACAGGTATAGTATTGTTCCCTGTACCCGACAGTAGTTCGCCGACCCGACTAGGTCCTTTACCCGACAGGTTAGCGATTGTCCCCTGTAACCCACAGTAGCGTATTGTCCCTGTATACCCGACAGGTAGCGATTGTCCCCTGTACCCGACAGTATAGCGATTGTCCCTGTACCCGACAGTAATTTCATTTTTTCCCCTGTACCCACAGGTAGCGTATTGTCCCTGTACCCACAGGTGCGTTTGTCCCTGTAACCCGACAGGTAGCGTATTGTCCCTTTACCCACCAGGTAGCGTATTTCCCTGTACCCGACAGGTATTCGTAATTGTCCCTGTACCCACCGTTAGTCGTTTTGTCCCTGTACCCGACGGTAGCGTATTGTCCCTGTACCCGCTCAGGTAGCGTATTGTCCCTGTACCCGACAGAGCGTATTGTCCCTGTACCCGACAGGTAGCCGTATTGGTCCCTGTACCCGCAGGTAAGCGTATTGTCCCTTACCCACAGGAGCTTTTGTCCCTGTACCCGACAGGTAGCGTATTGTCCCTGTACCCCGACGACAGGAGCGTTTTGTCCCTGTACCCGACAGGTAGTATGTCCCTTACCTTACAGGTGCCTATTTCCCTGTACGAACACAGGTAGCGTTATTGTCCCTGTCGACAGGTGCGTTTGCCCTGTACCCGACAGGTAGCATTTTGTCCCTGTACCCCGACAGGTAGCGTTTTGTCCCTGTACCCGACAGGTAGCGTTTTTTTCCCTGTGCCCGACAGGTAGCGTATGACCCTGTACCCACAGGAGGCTTTCCTGTACCCGACAGGTAGCGTATTGTCCCTGTACCCTCGAAGGTAGCGTATTGGTCCCTGTAAACCCCAATACCAGGGGTACGTATTGTCCCTGTACCCGACGGTTAGCGTATTGTCCCTGTACCCGACAGTATATCGTTATTGTTCCCTGTACCCGACATGCGTCCGCGTATTGTCCCCTGTACCCGACAGGTAGCGTATGTCCCTGTACACCTACCCGCAGTAGCGTATTGTCCCTGACCCGACAGTACCTATTTCCCTGTACCCGACAGGTAGGCATTGTCCCTGTACCCGACAGTGTAGCGTATTGTTCCCTGTACCACTACAAGTCCGTACGACAGTAGCGTTTGTCCCTGTCCCCGACAGGTAGCGTATTGTCCGTACCGACAGGTAGCGATGTCCCTGTACCCGACCGGTAGCGTTTTCCCTTACCCGACAGGTAGCGTATTGTCCCTGTACCCGCGGTAAGCGTTTGTTCCTGTACCCGACAGGTAGCGTATTGTCCCTGTACCCGACAGGTACTCGTATTGTCCCTGTACCCTACAGTAGCGTATTGCCCTTCCCGACAGGTAGCGTATTGTCCCTGTACCGTACCCGACAGGTAGCGTTTGTCCCTGTACCCGACGGTAGCGTATTGTCCCTGTACCCGACACGTAGCGTATTGTCCCCTGTACCCGACAGGTAGCGTTTTGGTGTCCCTGTACCCACAGGTAGTTTGGTCCCTGTACCTGACAGTTAAGCGTATTGTCCCTGTACCCGACAGTAGCGTTTTTCCCTGGAGATAGGTAGACGTATTGTCCCTGTACCGATGTTACGAGCTATTGTCCTGTACCCATAGGTAGAGTATTGTCCCTGTACCTGAACGTAGCGATTGTCCTGTACCTGACAGGTAGCGTATTGTCCCTGTACCCGACAGTAGTAGAGTCTCTGTCGCCTGTACACGACGTGTAATGTCCCTTACCCTAGGTAGAGTATTGTCCCTGTACCTACATGTAGCGTATTGTCCCCGTACCTGACAGGTAGCGTATTGTCCCTGTACCCGACAGGTACCTAGTCCCTGTACCGACAGGTAGCGTATTGTCCCTGTACGCGACAGGTTAGCGTTTTGGTCCCTGTACCCGACAGGTAGCATTTGTTGTCCCTGACCCGACAGGTAGCGTTTTTCCCTGTACCCCCGACAGGTAGCGTTTTCCCTGTCCGACAGGTAGCGTATTTAACCCTCGTTACCCTGACAGGTTAGCGTTTGTCCCTGTAACCCGACAGTTAGCGTATGTGTCCCTGTACCCCGACAGGTAGCGTATTGTCCCTGTACCCGACAGGTAGCGTATTGTCCCTGTACCACGTAGCTATTGTCCCTGTACCCGACAGGTAGCGTATTGTCCCGTACCCGACAGTAGCGTATTGTCCCTGTACCACAGGTAGCGTATGGTCCCTGTACCCCGACAGGTAGCGTATTGTCCCTGTACCCTGACAGGTAGCGTAGTTGTCCCTGTACCCCGACAGGTTAGCGTATGTCCTGTACCCGACATGGTATGCTATTGTCCCTGTACCCGACAGTACGTATTGTCCCTGTACCCTACAGGTAGCTTATTGTCCCCTGTACCCGACAGGTAGCGTATTCGTCCACTAGTACCCACCAGGTAGCGTATTGTCCCTGTACCCGACAGGTAGCGTATTTCCCTGTCCCTGACAGTTACGTATTGTCCCTGCCTAGCTTGCCTGACGACAGGTTGACGGTATGTCCCTGTACCCGACAGGTAGCGTATTGTCCCTGTACCCTGACTAGGTCGCGTATTGTCCCTGTACCCGACAGTAGCGTATTGTCCCTGTACCTGACTAGCTATGTGTGTCCCTGTACCTGACGGTAGCGTATTGTTCCCTGTACCCGACAGGTAGTATGTCCCTGTACCCGAATTAGGTTTGTCCTGTACCGATAGGTAAGTATTGGTCCCTGTACTACATGTAGCAGTGTCCCGTCCCCGACAGGTAGCGTTTTGTCCCTGTAACCGCAGGTAGACGTATTGTCCCTGTACCCATAGGTTAGAGTATTGTCCCTGTACCTGACAGGTCGCGTATTGTCCCTGTACCTGACAGGTAGCGTATTGTCCTGACCGACGTAGGTATGTCCCTGTCCGAGGTAGAGTATTGTCCCTGTACCCGATATAGAGTATTGTCCTGTACCTGACATCGTATTGTCCCCTGTACCTGACATGTAGCTATTGTCCCTGTCACCGACAGTAGCGTATTGTCCCTGTACCCTAAGGTGAGTATTGTCCTGTACCTGGACAGTAGCGTATTGTCCCTGTACGCAGGTAGCGATGTCCCTTACCGACAGTAGCGTATTGTCCCTGTACCGACAGGTAGAGTACTGTCCCTGTAACCGACTGTGCGTATTGTCCCTGTACCGCGACATGTACGTATTGTCCCGGGACCCGACAGTAGCGTATTGTCCCGTACTCTGACAGGTAGCGTATTGTCCCTGGTAACCTGACAGGTAGCGTTATTGTCCCTTTCGATTCAATTTGTACTGGCTGGCGATGAACAGTTCGATCTGGTTATTTAACTTCGGATCAGCCTTTTCCCAGCCAGTTTCCAGTGTCCCACTGGAACGGATTTTAGCAGTTTCCGTCCATCTCTCAAACACTCGAATTTAAAATATCCTTGTCATAATTTATCAAACCAATCACCAAAACGAAGAATGTGATAATGTTATATAACAAATATAAAGGATATAATGTCTGTCTGCCAATCTCGATTTTAGGGCTGCACTTTTGTATGGGAATGAGTTTTTATAACATTGTATATCATCTGTTCCACATAGAGCAAATACACCCACATATTCCCACTGTGCACCACGGGCACACTTTTGCTATATTATATACAAAAAACCAAAGATTAAAAAATAAATCTTTTTTCTCATACAGAAATAAGAGGAACACAGTTTACAAAATCTTGGAAAAGGTGACAAGAACCAGTGGCCCAGGGATAAGGAGTTTTGAAGAAGGAAGGAGAAATAGGTTCGTTTTCCTTCTGATAGTCCAGTGTTTGGCGCTTGTAAACACCCCTTTCTCGTCTCCAGAAGCAGGACCCAGGCCGGGGCGTATTACATCACATGATCTCTGCCTTTCTTCTGGTTTTCCCTCAGCCAATTCGCTTGCTCTTTTCTTTTTTTTGCCTGTCTGGGCTCCATTGGCTGCCTCCCAGATGTCTTCTTCTTCTAGATCCACCTCTTTTCTCTCTGTCAGTCTCTAACGTCTCCCGTTTGCTCACTGTCATTGGCGTTTATCTGTAAAACACACCAATGAAATTTGTACACATCCATTCTTATTATCTACAATTAGTCCTCTTTCCACTGTTCTATACAAATCGCGGTCTAGCTGTGAAAGCAGAAGCAGACAAGTTTAACCATCAATCAATTCTAACTATACAATATGATGTTTGTTGCACTAGTTTTCATTTACAGCAACCACGATGTTATCGTTTACTAGGTTACTTACCTTTTATTGCATGAGCCACTAAAATGATTGATTATCTTCCCACTCTACGCTACTTTCCTTTACAGCACAATAACTAGACATTCTACTTACCTTTAAATTGTGTTATGTTCGCTGCTAAGCTGGTTTGGTAGAATATTTTGTAGTGGTGTTTTTTTTACAATCTACACCGCTTTCAATTTTAGATCCAGTTTAAAAAGATCCATCGTTACTGGATTCCAGCCTTTCCATTCGGTCCTGCTGCTTTCTTTTATCATGTTTCTCCTCTTCTGGCAGCTATCTTTTTCCATGGCCGTTTTTCTTGAAGACAAACCGATCTCTTTCAATGGCCTTTTTTTCTTTCTACGGCCTGTTCTGTTCTTTTTCGCTCGTTTCTTTTTCTATGGCCCGTTTTTTCTGAAGACACCGAGCTCTTTCAATGCCTGTTTTCTTTCTTGGCCTTCTTCTTTAGCTCGGCTTTGCCTTTTTTCACCCGAGCTTCTTTCATGGTTTGCTTTCAGCTCAGCTTTTTCTTTCTCTTCCTTTTCATGGCCCCTATTTTTTCTGAATACACCGAGCTCTTTTCCATGGCCTGTTTTCTTCTATGGCCTGTTCTTGTTCTCTTCTCGTTCTTGTTCTATTGCCCATTTTTTCTGAAGACACCGAGCTCTTTCAAGGCCGTTTTCTTTCTATGGCCCAGTTTTTTCTTGCCTTTCTTTTCTATGCCCATTTTTTTCTGGAAGCACCGGCTCCTTTCATGGCCCTGTTTTTCTTTCTATGGCCTGTTCTTTTCTCTCGCTCGTTCTTTTTCTTCGGCCCAGTTTTTTCTGATACAAACCGAGCTCTTTCAATGGCCCTGTTTTTCCTTTCTATGGCCTGTCTTGTTCTTTCGCTCGTTCTTTGTTTTTTTCTATGGCCCCCTTTTTTTGAATACACCGGCCTTTCAGGCCTGTTTGTCTTTCTGTGGCTGTTCTTGTTCTTTCGCATCGTTTCTTTTTCATGGCCATGTTTTTCGTAATACACCGGCTCTTTCAATTGGCCTGTTTTTTCTTGCTGTCTCTGTCCTTTTCTTGGCTGTTTTTCTTTCTGAATCCGCTATGGCCTTGTGCCTTTCGCCTGTCTTGTTCGCTCGTTCTTTTTCTATGTGCCCCTTTTTCCTGAAGACACCGAGCTCTGTAATAAGGCCTGGTTTTCTAATTCTCTATGGCCCTGTTCTTTGTTTCTTTCGCCTCGTTTTCTTTTCTATGGCCCTTTTTTCTGAATACAAACCGAGCTCTTCAATGGCCTGTTTTTCTTTCTATGCCTGTTCTTGTTCTTTCGCTCGTTCTATTTTGCTTTAATGGCCCGTTTTTTTCGAAGACAACCCGAGCCTCTTTCAATGGCCTGTTTTCTATTCTATGCGTTCTGTTCTTTCGCTCTTTCTTTTTCTATGGCCCATTTTTTCTGAATACACCTGAGCTCTTCAATGGCCTGTTTTCTTTCTAATGGCCTG
Organism: Hymenochirus boettgeri; assembly: GCA_019447015.1. Lineage (NCBI taxonomy): Eukaryota > Metazoa > Chordata > Amphibia > Anura > Pipidae > Hymenochirus > Hymenochirus boettgeri. The sequence goes on from JAACNH010000375.1 coordinate 232,157, forward strand.
AGCTTTTTCTACAGCCCAATCTCTATTTATATCCCGATGTTTAGCTTCATTATTTTTCTTTTTCTCTTCTCTGTTCAGTTGCACTTTAATAGAAACACAGATTTATATAATTAGCCATTTCTGACAATCAGTAACACTGCACCAAGACAACATCTCTCTATCCAGCCACCTGCTCCCTTTGTGTTGGTAAGTCTTTCCCGCTCTCTCTAACAATAATTGATTTTAATATAAGAGATTTTCCTTTTTTAATAAATTGTATATTCTCTAATTTCCTTATTGGTTTATGTGCTGTATCTACTATTGGGTATTTTGTGTTCATTATTTTTTTAATAGCCCATACTGGCGATCGGCTATTATAAACAGACGATCGTGGTGCTAAGTTATCACTGGTTGGACCCTCCGGACCCACTGGTGGATGAATGAATATTATAGATATACCGTGACCTGGATGAATATTACAGATATACCGTGACCTGGATGAATATTATAGATATACCGTGACCTGGATGAATATTACAGATATACCGTGACCTGGATGAATATTATAGATATACCGTGACCTGGATGAACAAGAACCTTTACAGGTATTTTATCCGTATAACAAAATGAAACAGTTCAGAACTGGTTTAACTGTTGGGTGTTTAAAGGACAATTAAACCTATATTACCTCCCAAGCACATAATAATACCCAGAGTAAGGACATTAAACTCTGGCGTGAGATGACATAATGCACATACATGAATCTAAGGTCTGGGATAAAGTCAGTCTTACCCCCTGTGTAACTCATTACAAAAGGTTTTCTATAAATGCCTCTGAACATTGTAACCAAATAACCTGAAGATCCAAGTAATGTAAATTTAAACTTACTGATGACTTTTCTCTATTGAAATGATCCATGACAACATCATACCCACACCCCAAATGGCACAGCCATGCCCCTAAACATCACACCCACACCCCAAATGGCACAGCCATGCCCCTAAACATCAGAAAGTAACTAATTAACTGTTAGATAGACATTATGGATAGGGTATAAAAGTTGGGCTAGATGGACGTATGTCTTTATACAACCTCCAATACTATGTAACTGTTAGATAGACATTATGGATAGGGTATAAAGGTTGGACTAAGTGGACGTATGTCTTTATACAACCTACAATA
>JAACNH010000376.1:0-20054 GCA_019447015.1 Hymenochirus boettgeri
CCACGGTTCAAACTGACCCTACCCATGAGCCTTTACTGCCCCTAACTTCTACCTACCCATGGGCCTCTACTGTCCCCATCTTCTACCTACCCATGGGCCTCTACTGTTCCCTATGTCTACCTACCATGGGCCTCTACTGTCCCAACTACCTACCCATGAGCCTCTACTGTCCCTAAAATTCTACCTACCCACGGGCTTCTCTACTGTCCCTACTACCTACCAATGGGCATCTACTGTCCTCAACTTCTACCTACCCATGGCCTCTGCGTGTCCCCTATGTCTACCCTACCCATGGGTCTCTGTCCCATCTTCTACCTACCCAGGGCCTCTAGTCCCCCTATGTCTACCTACCCATGGGCTCTACTGTCCCAACTACCTACCATGAGCCTCTTACTGTCCCTAACTTACCTACACTACCCACGGGCTTCTACTGTCCCTAACTACCTACCAATGGCATTACTGTCCTCAACATTTACCCTTACCATGGGCCTTCCTCTGCTGTCCCCTATGTCTACCTACCCATGGGCTTCTTCTGTCCCAACTACCTACCCATGAGCCTCTACTGTCCCTAACTTCTACCTACCCATGTGCTTCTACTGTCCCCAACTACCTACCCATGGGCCTCTACTGTCCTCAACCTCTACCTACCCATGGGCCTCTACTGCCCCATACATCTATCTACTCATGGGTCTATACTGTCCCCACCTTCTACCTACCTATTATTGCTGGACATTTTTTGTCAAAATCGGCGCTATTTATAAAGTCACGATATTTGGTGGTGGAAAGTCAATATTGCGGTGATATGAGCCGTTACTGCTCGATCATATTTATAAAGTGGCGGTAATGGCCCTTGTGGCTCTAATAAGAGCCTTTCTGATAAAGGGGTCCCGCAGCTCAAACCCGAGACCACCCCTGGTCTTAAAAAGGACCTGTCAGGAAAGTGTGTAGTGACTTGGCAATAATGGGTTTTAACTATTGGTATTAGTTAATATGCCATTCCAACCTGGAAACAGTCCCCAGTGTTTATGTTAGGGTTAGTGAAGCATGGAACCAGATCTTTTCTTTCAAACAATGTGAGGCCGAACCGTGCATCTGGAATTCTCTACAGCTAGAGGTCTGGCGGATACATTGAGGTCACTTTAAGAGCAACCATATGTATAAACTAAATATATTTGTGTATGGGAATATGTGATATGGAAACCAATATTATATTTGTGAATGGGAAGGAAGGCCCATTAAAATGATACCCAACATGGAGCCCTTATTTCCTTGTCAGGGAGGGTTAGTAATAATTTGGGAAATATGGATTACACACAGGTCCTGTTTGGTATTGTAGGAATTGATAATTATTACTGGAGAGGAATATGTGGTCTATATCCCAGTACAATGTACATATCTACATTTATATAGAATCTGCCTAACTGAGGGGGAATGAATGCTTTTGGCTAGTCGTAAATCTGGACATTTCTGGACAATCCCACCCCAGAAGTGGGATGTTACAACAAGAGGCTTAAAAAATCACTGTAGCCCCTTCAACTTTGTTCATACTGAGGGGACATGCTAAATGAGTATGAATCATATGTTTCCTTCTCAACCCCAAGGCACAGGACTTCTTCTAGTGAGTAATGTCTGTGAATATTTTTATCCTTTTTATTTAATATACTGGTCATATATTAACCAATCAGAATGGGCACAATAATTATCCTTAAATATTTGGTTAATAATGCCAGAAATAAAGTGCAAAATATATCAGTTGGGGTTGGGGGCAGATAACTGACAATTGACCAGTTTGTTTTGTTGTAAGGGTGAACATTCTCTTTAAAGTCATTAAAGGTACCAGGTGCTCCATCACAGATATATAAATATATATTTTTTTTCTATTTAATTTACCTGATACAAATAATATTATTTATTCCCCCAGTCCTAGTCTGGAGCATTCAAAACACATTCTGGATTTCCGATTCGCTATTGAACAAACCAATAACAATTCAGCCCTATTACCCAACCTGACTCTGGGATATCACATTTATGATTCCTGTGGAGATGCTAGAAAGGGCGTGATCAGTGTGTTCCAGATATTATCAGGTACCAGGGAACCGGTTCCCAATTACTCCTGTGTGGGAAATAGGAACATTGCTGGATTTATTGGGGATCTCACCTCAGAGACAACATTACCCGTAGCCCAGATACTGAGTCTGTACGGTTATTTACAGGTGAGGAAAAGTTATGTTATTCTTAAATAAAAATAATAACAGACAATATGGTATCAGCAATGATAATAAAGGTTTATACAGAGAGGCCTGTGTATCGGGTCATTTCATTTTATCATTCTGTGGGGGGAATATCTGTTGTATTCAGTTGGATCAACTGGACTTGAAATGTAGTTCTTGAAGACGTTTCGCTAGTCATCCGACTGGCTTTCTCAATTCAGAATGACTCGTACAAGAATCTGTGGCAATTATGTACCCTGGAAAGTCCCAATTAGCATATCACAGCCAGGTGTTAAGGGCGGGATTGCATAGTGGCTAAGAGGTGTTATAGGAACGCCCAGAGTAAGGTGTCAAAACAGCATTGTACATGGCAGACAGTTGGTGTCGAACCCCCCCACCTCTATTTAGGCTTGGTTTCTTTATTTTCACATAAATGGCCTCCTTGACACCTCTCTTGAACCAGTCACGTTCCTTTGCCAATATGTTAACATTACAATCTTCAAAGGTATGTCCTTTATCCTTAAGATGCAGATACACGGCTGAGTCCTTTCCCGAGGAATTGGCTCTTCTGTGCTGGGCCATACGTTCATGCAGTTGCTGTTTGGTCTCCCCCACATACAAATCAGAGCATTCTTCACTGCACTGCACTGCGTATATGATGTCACTTTTCTTGTGTTTCGATTTTGGGTCTTTCGGATGTATCAATTGCCTCAGTGTGTTGTTCGGTTTATAGCAGACAGGGATACGGTGTTTTTTTGAAAATTCTTAATTTCTTGGAGACCCCAACTACATATGGGGTGGGGTGGTGTGGTATTCTCCCACTGGATTTCATCAAATATTAAGGAGTCTCCTCCAACTGGATTTCATCCTATAGTAAGGAGTCTCCTCCCACTGGAATTCATCACATAGTAAGGAGTCTCCTCCTACTAGATTTCATCCTATAGTAAGGAGTCTCCTCCCACTGGATTTTATCCTAAAGTAAGGAGTCTCCTCCCACTGGATTTCATCCTATAGAAAGGAGTCTCCTCCCACTGGATTTTATCCTATAGTAAGGAGCCTCCTCCCACTGGATTTAATTATATAGTAAGAAGTCTCCCCCCACTAGAATTTATCATATAGTAAGGATCCTCCTTCCACTGGATTTCATCATATAGTAAGGAGTATCCATCCTCCTTCTAATTGCTTGTGAAGGTTCTCATTCATCCATGTCATGGTATATCTACTATCTAACTAGATGGATGTATGTCTTTATACAACCTCCAATACTATGTTACTATGTAACTTTTATACAGACATTATGGGGAGGGTATAAAGGTTGGACTAGATAGATGTATGTCTTTATACAACCTCCAATACTATGTTACTATGTAACTGTTATACAGACATTATGGGTAGGGAATAAAAGTTGGACTAAAGTTGACTAGATGGACGTAGTGTCTTATACAATCTCCAATACTATGTTACTATATAACTGTTATACAGACTTATGGGTAGTTATAAAGGTTGGAACTAGATGGACGCTATGTCTTTATACAACCTCCAATACTATGTTACTATGTAACTGTTATACAGACATTATGGGTAGAGATAAAGGTTGGACTGAGGGACGTATGTCTTTATAGAACCTCCAATATTATGTTACTATGTAACTGTTAGACAGACATTAAGGGTAGGGTATAAAGGTTGGATTAGATGAACGTATGTCTTTATACAACCTCCAATACCAAGTAACTATGTAAGTGTTAGACAGACATTAAGGGTAGGGTATAAAGGTGGGACTAGATGGACGTATGTCTTTATACAACCCTCCAATACTATGTTACTATGTAACTGTTATACAGACATTATGGGTAGGGTATAAAGGTTGGACTAGATGGATGTATATTTTATACAACCTCCAATACTATGTTACTATGTAACTGTTATACAGCATTATGGGTAGGGTATAAAGGTGGGACTAGATGGACGTATGTCTTATACAACCTCCAATACTATGTTACTATGTAACTTTTGTACAGACATATGGGTAGTGTATAAAGGTGGGACTAGATGGAAATATGTCTTTATACAACCTCCAATACTATGTTTCTGTAACTGTTATACAGGCATATTAGGGTAGGGTTTAAAGGTGGGGCTAGATGGACGTATGTCTTTACACAACCTCCAATACTATGTTACATGAACTGGTTATACAGATATTAGGGTAGGGTATAAAGGTTGGACTAGATGGACGGTATGTCTTTATACAACCTCCAATACTATGTTACTATGTAACGTTATACAGACATTATGGGTAGGTATAAGGTTGGACTAGATGGACGTATGTCTTTATACAACCTCCCAATACTATATTACTATGTACTGTTATACAGACATTATGGGTAGGAATAAAAGTTGGGACTAGATGGACGTATGTCTTTATACAATCTCCAATACTATGTTACTATATGTAACTGTTTACAGACATTATGGGTAGGGTATAAGGTTGGCTAGATGGACGTATGTCTTATACAACCTCCAATACTATGTTTATTGTAACTGTTATACAGACATTATGGGTAGAGTTAAAAGGTTGGAACTAGAGGACGATATGTCTTTATAAACCTCCAATATTATGTTACTATGTAACTGTTTAACAGACATTAAGGGTAGGGTATACAAGGTTGGATTAGATGACGTATGGTCTTTATAAACCTCCAATACCAAGTAACTATGTCAGTGTTATACAGACATTATGGTAGGGTATAAAGGTGGACTAGATGGACGTATGTCTTTATAAACCTCCAATACTATGTTACTATGTAACTGTTATACAGACATTATGGTAGGGTATAAGGTTGGCTAGGTGGATGTATATCTTTATAACCTCCAATACTATGTTACTATGTAACTGTTATACAGATATGGGTAGGGTATAAGGTTGGACTAGATGGACGTATGTCTTTATACAAACCTCCATACTATGTTACTATGTAAATTGATACAGACATTATGGTTAGGTATAAAGGTGGGACTAGATGAATATGTCTTTATACAAAACCTCCATACTATGTTACTATGTAACTGTTATACAGCATTATGGTAGGGTTTAAAGGTGGGGCTAGATGGACGTATGTCTTTACACAACCTCCAATACTATTTACTATGTAACTGTTATACAGAATTATGGGTAGGTATAAAGGTTGGACTAGATGGACGTATGTCTTTATTACACACTCCAATACTATGTTATATGTGTACTGTATAACAGGACATTAGGGTGGGTTATAAAGGTTGGACTAGTGGACCGTATGTCTTTATACAACCTCCATACTATATTACATAGTCACTGTTATACGGACCTATGGGTAGGGTATAAATGTTGGACTAGATGGACGTATGTTCTTATACAACCTCCATACTATGTTACTATGTAACTGTTATACAGACATTATGGGTAGGGTATAAAAGGGTGGATTAGATGGGACGTATGTCTTTATATACCTCCAATCTATTGTAATGTGTAACTGTTATACAGACATATGGGTAGGGGAAAAAGGTTGGACTAGATGGACGTAGTCTTTATACAACTCCAATACTATGTTACTATGTAACTGTTATACAAGGAGAATTATGGGTAGGGTATAAAGGTTGGACTAGATGGACGTATGTCTTTATACAATATCCAATACTATGTTACTATGTAATGTTATACAGACATTAGGGTAGGGTATAAAGGTTGGATTAGATGGACGTATGTCTTTATATAACCTCAATATATGTTACTATGTAACTGTTATACGACATTATGGGTAGGGTATAAAGGTTGGACTAGATGGACGTATGTCTTTATAAACTCCAATATATGTTACTATGTAACTGTTATACAGACATTATGGGGTAGGGTATAAAGGTTGATTAGATGGACGTATGTCTTTATATAAACCTCCAATACTATGTTACTATGTAACTGTTATACAGAATTATGGGTAGGTATAAAGGTTGGACTAGAGGGACGTATGTTTTTATAAACCTCCAATACTAGTTACTATGTAACTGTTATACAGACATTATGGGTAGGTATAAAGGTTGGACTAGATGGACGTATGTCTTTATCAAACATCCAAACTATATACTATGTAATGTTATACAGAATTATGGGTAGGGATAAAAGTTGGACTAGATGGACGTATGTCTTTTACCATCTCCAATACTATGTTACTATATAACTGTTATACAGACATTATGGGTAGGGTTAAAGGTGGACTAGTGGAGTATGTCTTTATAAAACCTCCAATACTATGTATTACTATGTAACTGTTATCAGATTATGGGGAGAGAGAAAGGTTGACATAGAGGGACGTATGTTTATAGAAACCTCCAATACTATGTTACTATGTAACTGTAACAGACATTAGGGTAGGGTATAAAGGTTGGATAGATGGAAGTATGTCTTTATACAACCTCCAATACATGTACTATGTAAGTGTTACAGACATTAGGGTAGGGTATAAAGGTGGGACTAGATGGACGTATGTCTTTATACAACCCTCAATACTATTGTTACTATGTAACTGTTATACAGACATTATGGGTAGGGTATAAAGGTTGGACTAGATGGATGTAATCTTTATACAACCTCAAATAATAGTACTTGTAATGTTATACAGACATTATGGGTAGGGTATAAAGGTTGGGACTAGATGGACGTATGTCTTTATACAACCTCCAATACTATGTTACTATGTAACTGTTTTACAGACATATGGGTAGGTTATAAAGGTGGACTAGATGGAGTATGTCTTTATACAACCTCCAATACTATGTTACTATGTAACTGTATAACAGGCATTATGGGTAGGGTTTTAAAGGTGGACTTAGATGGACGTATGTCTTACACAACCTCAATACTATGTTACTATGTAACTGTTATACAGACATTATGGGTAGGGTATAAAGGTTGGACTAGATGGACGTATGTCTTATACAACCCAATACTATGTTACTATGTAACTGTTATACAGACATTATGGGTAGGGTATAAAGGTGGACTAGAGATGGACGTATGTCTTTATAAACCTCCAATACTATTTACTAGTACAGTTATACAGACATTAGGGTAGGGTATAAAGTTGGACTAGATGGACGTATGTCTTTTATACAACTCCAATACTATGTTACTATGTAACTGTTATACAGACATTATGGGTAGGGTATAAAGGTTGGATTAGATGGACGTATGTCTTTATATAACCCAATACTATGTTAACTGTAACGTTATACAGACATTATGGGTAGGGTAAAAAGGTTGGACTAGATGGACGTATGTCTTTTATCAACTCCAATACTATGTTACTATGTAACTTTATACAGACATTATGGTAGGGATATAAAGGTTGGACTAGATGGACGTATGTCTTTATCATACTCCAATATATGTTATATGTAAATGTTATACAGACATTATGGGGTAGGGTATAAAGGTTGGATTAGATGGGACGTATGTCTTTATATACCTCCATACTATGTTACTATGTACTGTTATACAGACATTATGGGGAGGTATAAGGTTTGGACTATGTCTTTATACAACCTCCAATACCAAGTAACTATGTAAGTGTTAGACAGACATTAAGGGTAGGGTATAAAGGTGGGACTAGATGGACGTATGTCTTTATACAACCCTCCAATACTATGTTACTATGTAACTGTTATACAGACATTATGGGTAGGGTATAAAGGTTGGACTAGATGGATGTATATCTTTATACAACCTCCAATACTATGTTACTATGTAACTGTTATACAGGCATTATGGGTAGGGTATAAAGGTGGGACTAGATGGACGTATGTCTTTATACAACCTCCAATACTATGTTACTATGTAACTTTTGTACAGACATTATGGGTAGTGTATAAAGGTGGGACTAGATGGAAATATGTCTTTATACAACCTCCAATACTATGTTACTATGTAACTGTTATACAGGCATTATGGGTAGGGTTTAAAGGTGGGGCTAGATGGACGTATGTCTTTACACAACCTCCAATACTATGTTACTATGTAACTGTTATACAGATATTATGGGTAGGGTATAAAGGTTGGACTAGATGGACGTATGTCTTTATACAACCTCCAATACTATGTTACTATGTAACTGTTATACAGACATTATGGGTAGGGTATAAAGGTTGGACTAGATGGACGTATGTCTTTATACAACCTCCAATACTATATTACTATGTCACTGTTATACAGACATTATGGGTAGGGAATAAAAGTTGGACTAGATGGACGTATGTCTTTATACAATCTCCAATACTATGTTACTATATAACTGTTATTATACAGTTTTGGGACTAGATGGAGTATGTCTTTATACAACCTCCCTACTATAGTACTTATGTAACTGTTATACAGACATTATGGGTAGGAATAAAAGTTGGGACTAGATGGACGTATGTCTTTATACAATCTCCAATAACTATGTTACTATATTAACTGTTTACAGACATTATGGGTAGGGTATAAGGTTGGCTAGATGGACGTATGTCTTATACAACCTCCAATACATGTTTATATTGTAATGTTATACAGACATATGGGTTAGAGTTAAAGGGTGGAACTAGAGGGACGTATATGTCTTATTAGAACCCCAATATTATGTTACTATGTGTAACTGTTAGACAGACATTAAGGGTAGGGTATACAGGTTGGATTAGATGAACGTATGGTCTTTATACAACCTCCAATACCAAGTAACTATGTAGTGTAGACAGACATTAAGTGGTAGGGTATAAAGGTGGGACTAGATGGACGTATATGTCTTATCAACCCTCCAATACTATGTTACTATGTAACTGTTATACCGACATTATGGGTAGGGTATAAGGTTGGCTAGGTGGATGTATATCTTTACAACCCCAATACTATGTTACTATGTAACGTGTTATACAGGAATATGGGTAGGGTTATAAGGGGGACTAGATGGACGTATGTCTTTATAAAACCTCCATATATGTTACTATGTAAATTTTGACGACATTATGGTAGTGTATAAAGGTGGGACTAGATGGAAATATGTCTTTATACAACCTTCCACTACTATGTTACTAGTAACTGTTATACAGGCATATGTGTAGGTTAAAGGTGGGGCTAGATGGACGTATGTCTTTACACAACCTCCAATACTAGTTTATAGTAACTGTTATACAGATATTATGGGTAGGTATAAAGGTTGGACTAGAGACGTATGTTTATACAACTCCAATACTATGTTATATGTGTACTGTATACAGGACATGGGTGGGTATAAAGGTGGACTAGTGGACGTATGTCTTTATACAACCTCCATACTATATTACATAGTCACTGTTATACGGACCTATGGGTAGGGTAATAAATGTTGGACTAGATGGACTTATGTTCTTATACAACCTCCATACTATGTTACTATGTAACTGTTATACAGACATTATGGGTAGGGTATAAAAGGGTGGATTAGATGGGACGTATGTCTTTATATACCTCCAATCTATGTAACGTGTAACTGTTATACAGACATATGGGTAGGGGAAAAAGGTTGGACTAGATGGACGTATGTCTTTATACAACTCCAATACTTTGTTACTATGTAACTGTTATACAAGGAAATTATGGGAGGTATAAAGGTTGGACTAGATGGACGTATGTCTTTATACAATATCCAATATACTGTTACTATGTAATGTTATACAGACATTAGGGGTAGGGTATAAAGTTGGATTAGATGGACGTATGTCTTTATATAACCTCCAATACTATGTTACTATGTAACTGTTATACGAACATTATGGTAGGGTATAAAGGTTGGACTCGATGGACGTTATGTCTTTATATAACCTTCAATACTATGTTTACTATGTAACTGTTTACAGACATTAGGGTAGGGTATAAAGTTGTATTAGATGGACGTATTGTCCTTATATAAACTCCAATACTATGTTACTATGTAACTGTTAACAGAATTAATGGGTAGGGTATAAAGGTTGGACTAGATGGACGTATGTATTTTATAACCTCAATACTATGTTACTATGTAACTGTTATACAGACATTATGGGTAGGGTATAAAGGTTGGACTAGATGGACGTATGTCTTTATCAAACTCCAAACTATATTACTATATAATGGTTATACAGACATTATGGGTAGGGAATAAAAGTTGAGAACTAGATGGACGTATGTCTTCTTCTACCATCTCCAATACTTGGTACTATATAACGTTACAGACATTTATGGGTAGGGTTAAAGGTGGACTAGATGGAGTATGTCTTTATAAAACTCCAATACTATGTATACTAGTAACTGTTATGCAGACTTATGGGGAGAGTAGAAAGGTTGACTAGAGGGACGTATGTCTTTATAGAACCTCCAATATTATGTACTATGTAACTGTTAGACAGACATTAAGGTAGGGTATAAAGGTTGGATTAGATGAAGTATGCTTTATACAACCTCCAATACCATAGTTAACTATGTAAGTGTTAGCAGACATTAAGGGTAGGGTATAAAGGTGGGACTAGATGGACGTATGTTTTATACAAAACCACTCAATACTATTGTTACTATGTAACTGTTATACAGACATTATGGGTAGGGTATAAAGGTTGGACTAGATGGATGTAATCTTTATACAACCTCCAAATATAGGTACTATGTAATGTTATACAGCATTATGGGTAGGGTATAAAGGTGGGACTAGATGGACGTATGTCTTTATACAACCTCCAATACTATGTTACTATGTAACTTTTGTACAGACATATGGGTAGGTATATAAAGGTGGGACTAGATGGAAATTGTCTTTATACAACCTCCAATACTATGTTACTATGTAACTGGTATAACAGGCATTATGGGTAGGGTTTTAAAGGTGGAGGCTTAGATGGACGTATGTCTTACACAACTCCAATACTATGTTACTATGTAACGTTATAACAGATATAGGGTAGGGTATAAAGGTTGGGACTAGATGGACGTATGTCTTTATACAACCTCCAATACTATGTTACTATGTAATGTTATACAGACATTATGGGTAGGGTATAAGGTGGACTATGATGGCGTATGTCTTATAAACCTCCAATACTATTTACTAGTCAGTTATACAGACATTAGGGGTAGGGTATAAATGTTGGACTAGATGGACGTATGTCTTTTTATACAACTCCAATACTATGTTACTATGTAACTGTTATGACAGACATTATGGGTTAGGGGATAAAGGTTGGATTAGATGGACGTATGTCTTTATACAACCCCAATACTATGTAACTGTAACTGTTATACAGACATTATGGGTAGGGTAAAAAAGGTTGGACTAGATGGACGTATGTCTTATTACAACTCCAATACTATGTTACTATGTAACTGTTATACAGACATTATGGGTAGGGTATAAAGGTTGGACTAGATGGACGTATGTCTTTACAATCCAATACTATGTTACTATGTAACTGTTATACAGACATTAGGGTAGGGTTATAAAGGTTGGATAGATGGACGTATGTCTTTATCAACCTCCATACTATGTTACTATGTAACTGTTATACAGACATTATGGGTAGGGTATAAAGGTTGGACTAGATGGACGTATGTCTTTATAAACCTCCAATACTATGTTACTATGTAACTGTTATACAGACATTATGGGTAGGGTATAAAGGTTGGATTAGATGGACGTATGTCTTTATATAACCTCCAATTACTATGTTACTATGAACTGTTATACAGACTATGGGTTATTAGGGAATTATAGAAGGTATAAAGGTGGACTAGATGGACGTATGTATTTATATAACCTCCAATACTATGTTACTATGTAACTGTTATACAGACATGGGTAGGGTATAAAGGTTGGACTAGATGGACGTATGTCTTTATACAACCTCCAATACTATTTACTATGTAACTGTTATACAGACTTATGGGTAGGGTATAAAGGTTGGATTAGATGGACGTATGTCTTTATACAACCTCCAATACTATGTTACTATGTAACTGTTATACAGACATTATAGGTATGGTATAAAGGTTGGACTAGATAGTCGTATGTCTTTATATAACCTCCAATACTATGTTACTATGTAACTGTTATAACAGACATTATGGGTAGGGTATAAAGGTTGGATAGATGGACGTATGTCTTTATACAAACTCCAATACTATGTTACTATGTAACTGTTATACAGACATTATGGGTAGGGTATAAAAGGTTGGACTAGATGGACGTATGTCTTTATACACTCCAATACTATGTACTATGTAACTGTTATACAGACATTATGGGTAGGGTATAAAGGTTGGACTAGATGGACGTATGTCTTATATACACTCCAATACTATGTACTATGTAACTGTTATACAGACATTATGGGTAGGGTATAAAGGTTGGATTAGATGGACATTTTTATACAACAAAATTATGTTACTTTGTATGTTAATATGTAACGTCATAAAGCCTTTATTTAACAATGACAGTTTCAGTTCCAGCTGTCAGCCTCACAGTTTTTTGCAATCACTATTGTGATATAAACTTTTATTTAATATAGTGATGATTTCCAAGGAACAACAATATTTGTTTATAGTGTTATAAGGACAGTTAATATTGACTTATATTTTTTATTTAACCTGCAATTTGCTTCCTAGAGATAATAACTTTAAATTAAATATTTATTTTAAAACTGGACTAGAAATCTCAGAGGTTTGTTCCTATATCTGTACAGATCCTGTCTCTGCTCTCTACATAATGACGGTTGGATTATCCAGTCCCTTACACTGATCTACAGATGAAGCTGAACCTTCCATCCCCTGTGTCACTCTGTACAAATAACTGAAGGAGATGTTCATTCTGATCCTCTGTTTTATTCTGGGTACATTATGGTGTTGGTGGAGTCATTCTGGGATTAAGGTTTGTAAACATTCCCTTGAAATTACTGATCTAACTGGCAGTCCTGTGTGTTGGATCCTCACATATAATGTTCATGTCAGTCCTGCTTGTAACTGACAATTATTAAACACGATTTAATTTGAATATATAAAGGAAGGAGATATAATCATTGGAGGGATCTTATCTGCACATTTATACACATTCAGAAACTATTATATACCACGCACTATTGGTTGTCAATTGTAAGTTGGATCTTATATATTATTTATTTTAAAAATCAGAAAGCAGGGTTAATTATTCCTACCTCCTAAAATTGTTTTCGTTGGGAGCACCTCCATGAAGAAAATGTCATTGTCTATCCAGTTTGGCTCATATAGGAAAGTCCAGACGCCTGGCAGATGTGATTTACTCTATACTGGGAGGTAGAAAATTATCAAACCCTACATACCTAACCCAGTTATTTTTTACATTTAGTTTTCCCTTAATAAATCTGTCCCAGTCAATGACTAAGCAGATTTCCTACAGGAAATGGGTTCCATGATCGCCAAGGCTGATAAGAAGCAGATATTAGGGGTACAAGGGGTATATAGGCAATGGCCATTGTAAAGCTATTTCTGGAGACACACAAGCACCGTACCTATATCACTGGGAGTCCTAATGGAAATGATAGAAACAGTTACATACATAACATATGGAGAGTACAATATATATATATATATATACTATGTAAAATAGTATTCTGGGTGTGTGAGCACATTAATAAGGGATAATACGCCCTTACAGTGTAATATAAGGATATAAAGTCACCAAGGAGTTCCCTGGCCATATAGAAGCATGAGGCCGAAGGTCAAGGTCTTTTATACAGGACAGGGAACTCCGAGGTGACTTTATAAACCTTATATTACACTGTAATGGGCGTATTATTTCTTATAATATAAGTTTTAAAAAATGAATTTACTGGCTAGTCCCTTTAATAATCCCTAATAGCGTTATCCCTTCACTGAATAATTACACTAAATAAACAGTAACCCTGTCAGCCTGTAATAAATAGATTAATGAATACAATACCAGACTTGGACATCCTCCTGGCAGCCTTTCCTCTGGAACTCTCTGCTCCCTTTACATTTCTTCTCCTTCCTTTAAAACAGACTTTCCTTGTCCAACCCTGCAATAAAAAGATTAATGTAACAGAGAGACGTTACTGTTGTAAAATCCTACATTACCTTCATGTAAAGTCCCTCCACCCGTTAACTGTTAATCCTGTCAGCCGTGAGACAAACTCCTACAGCCCTGCGAGTGAACTTAAGCAGAGCGTGCAGAGGAAGTTGTCAGTACAGCTGACATAGACGCTCTCACTCGCAGGGGCTGCGGGATTGTCTTGTCACGGCTGATTGGATTCAGGTTACTGGGTGAAATGGATTTTTACATTAGGACTAAGATAAGGATTTAACGAACAGTAAAGGTCTGTGTGCTATAGCTATCTTATATTGCAGGGTTAGACAAGGAAAGTGTTGGTTAAGTGGAAGGAGGACGGCACAATGTATGGGGAGCAGTAGTGGTATATATTTTATAAAAATCACTCAACTACGTAGTTGAGTGGTTTTTATAAGGATATATTCCACTGTTGCTTCCATTATAATCCAGGCCACTTATATATATAGGTGTATTATACCAGAAATTACGCACTAGGGCAACACCTATAGTAGGGGCAGGTACAGGTATGAAACTCCAATGATTGTCCAATATTGTATAGTAAATGTTATTTAGGCCTAAACAATGAAAAGGAGAAAAAGCGCAGTGGTGGAGTTTAGATTCATTTTTGAATACGCCCATAATATCCAAGGGTTGACCTTGTCAGAATGTTCCTTTTTTGCCCAGAACTATATTAAAATTAATTAAAACTTTGAACCCCCCAAAATGTAGTAGCCTTTCCCAGCTCCCTTTTTAATTAGGGGCAAACCAGTGTAGTAAGGGGTTTGGGAATGTCTAGTTTTATACGAGTGGAATTGCTTCATTCAATGCCAGTTTTGCTTGTCTCTGCTGATGAAAACACACATCATTATTATTGTATGAAGCTGCTTGTCTGTGGGAATTCTGATATTAAATGTTGTGTTAACTCTAAGATTGTCTGTATACAAAGTTCACTTTTGGGGTGTGTAGTTTAAACGAGATCGCTAATTTTGCAATTTCGCAATCGCGGGGACATCTCAATGGCAAAGATCCTTATTATCTCCATATTTAGAAAGCCGATCGTTTATTGCATTAAGTCCACTATGGTGGCAAAAATCTACATTGCACGGTAAAGGTTTCTCGGCTCTGTGTTGCAGGGTTCTGATGACACCCCCAGCTCTGTGATCTAAAGGGTGGGGGGGTCAAACATCAAATACTGATCTGTATGTGTTGTTTTCTGTAAACCTCTACTTCCAGTTTACCCTTTTCCTTAACTTCTACCAAGCAGTCCAAGAAAGCCAGTTTGTTGTTTTGTATCTTCCCTTGTAAATTAATGTTTTGGTCCACCGCATTAATGTGTTCTGTGAAAGCTTGTACTTCTTCTGGTGGATTTAACCCAGGTGTCATCAACATATCTGAACCAGTGGCTGGGTGCTATGCCCTTAAAGGTATTAAGGCCTGTGTTTCTACCTCCTCCATGTAAAGGTTGGCCACAATGGGTGAAAACTGGAGATCCCATAGCACATCCATGTTTTTGCTTATAGAATTATCCCTGTATTTGGAATAGGTGTATTCAGGCTTAGGTCCAGTAGGGAACATACCTGTTCTAGGATTAGATCTGTTCTATGGTAAGGTTGCTGTCTTGGCCTAGCCATTTTCTCACCATGTCAACTGCCTCCTCGGTGGGTATACAGGTGAAGAGAGATGTCACATTATAGGGATACCATCATTTCTTCTGCACCAAATAATACATCTTGAATCTTGTTGGTGAAATCCTGGATGTGATGCTTAGAACTTCCAACCAATGGTCTAAGAGTTGGCTGGGTATTTCGCTACTTTGTATGAACATTATTGATGCTGCTGACTATAGGTCTTAGTGGGGCCCCTTCCTGGTGTATCTTTGGGAGTCTATATATGCATGGATGTGCCTCACCAGGGTAGAGGCAATGATACATTGTCGGTCAATGGCTTTATCCTTTGAAGCTGTTATAGTAATTCTATGACGTTTTGTTATACAAAATATTGTAGCATAAAATAACCCCTATAATCGGACTGACACCATATCAAGTGTGGGTGATATGGGTGAAAAAATATATGCCATAAAATGCAATAGACAGGTTGGGTGGACCCCCCCCCCTCAAAGTACCCCATTTAAAATCCCACTGGGAGACACTCCACCGATATTCTGGGGAATGAAATCCCCTAAAAAATAAAATAATCTAACAGTTATGTGTGTGTGTGTTCATATAAAAAACTGTCTTTAATGATCACAATTAAATACACATAATCTAACCATGAAGACGATTCCACACAAAATATCAATGAACATATATCAGAGTCAAAACAGTCATTGAGACTTAATAAAGCAGGAAGAAAGAAGCAAATCTTGGTGGGGCAGAGCTACACATCGGACTATCCAGATTCAAGATGGCAGCAACTTTGAATCTTCAAAGGTAGGCTCTGGAAGGGCATGGGGGGAAATGCTAACAGTTTATTTAGCTGCAGTTTCCAACTAAACTTAACTTTATTTACAGCGTACTTATCCTTTAAACATAGATACAAATGTACAGAGGAAACTTCAAATAGGTCACCGATCTCCTGTGGTGAAGGCTTGGTGGATGTTGAGCTGGCGGGGTGGGTTGTGTGGTAGGGGACGGGTGTGAAAGGGAAGTAGGTGATGTAGCTGTCTCCTTTGCAGGTTTTCGATAAATATTAAAATATTTGGGACAGTTTGTTTCAACACATGAAACAAAGGTCATTAAGTTTTTTCATTCACAAAAAAAATTGGCTCAGGGTTTTCCACTTCACATCAGTCAATGTGGTAGGGAGACTTGGACGTCAAAAAAGGCTGAGCTCCAGGTCATACTTTGGAGATTTTCCTTCTCACCCTCGTATGATCCTCCTACTGTCCTGCTGAGTCTCCACATTCTTATAGTCCTTCTTCAATAATGTTGTGACCAAAAATGGTAGTTAGGCGCCATTATCGGAGGTAAAATGCCAAATTGAAAATGCCATACATGCGATGTCATAGCTATGCGAGTCGATGCTATTGCATCACATTTGTTTTCAGACCTCGCGATGTGGAAAGGTTTTTCTTAACGCAAATGAAACTGTTATAAACCATTTTTATTTATACGATCGAGCACTCGCGTGGCAAAGTACGGTGAGTGAAAGATGGTGACACTGTGGAGCAGCGATAGGATTCAATATAAGATTCACCATCGGTTATCAACATTTTAGAATTTGGCGAAAATGTTGGCAATCACGTGGCAAAAGTTAATAGGTAGGAAGTGATGGACTACATGACAACATAAATTGCCAAACGGTGCTTATTTATTGTGCTACACACACAACGTTTCGGTAATAATCCTTTATCAAGTGTGCAAACGTGTCAATTTATACAGATAGATAGGAAGTGTCACTTGATAAAGGATTATTTCCGAAACAGTTGTGTGTGTAGCACAATAAATAAGCACAGTTTTGGCAATTTATTGTCATGAAGTCCTTCAGTTCCTACCTAACTCGGCTTAATTGGAAAATAAACTGACAAGGACTACTCTCCATGAGTGTGTGTAATTAAGGGAAAGAAGATAGATTGGGCCTTATTTCACTATAAGAGCAATGTTTGGAGACTACATTAACCATCATTATAAAGCCAGGAACGTTGGCTCCACACAAATACCCCACACCACATTAGCTACTGTTACACATTTCACAGGGGAGTAACTCTTGCAGAATTAGGCCAACTACATTTGCCATTTATCTAGAGCAAGACAGGAATGACCCAAAAGACCAAAAAAATAAAGGGCTTGACCCAAACATAACGTTAGACACTTTGTAGATGGTCTCTCATGAACATGAAGGCCACCTCTGCCAGGAGATAAGGGCGAGATCTCAATGGAAAATGTGCATTCATTTGCATGAAACGTGGCATAGCTCCCAAAATGACATGTTATAAATAATATATAAGGAAAAAAATACAAGATAAACTAAGAAACTCCATGTTATAGAAAAATCCATCCAAACTGAAATTGCCAAAACAAACATATAAAAAAAACACCATAAAGTCCTTTAAATGTGTTCGGAAAAAAAGGACAGTTGTTTTGCAGAACGCGTTGAACAAAAATTGGACTTAACTTTACTAAGGCAACATTTGTACAAAACAACCTAGCTTACTAAAGAAAGCAATGTGAATAATATGTGCAGAGCAGTGCACTCTGGGACAAATCCCACATGTTAAACAGTGAAGGTTGAGTATAGAGTCAAACCCATGTTAGCTGTGATATAAAGTGCACCTGTCACCTGTGCACTGCAGGTATTGGTAAACACAAGGGTGGCCGTTAATATATAGCCGCCATTGTAACGTTTACACCAATGTTCATTAATTTACGAACGTTCAGTTGTAGAATACCAGCGGTAGTAAATGGTATCTATGGGAATCATAAATGTACGATTGCCGTCATAGATTTAAAAATGGTAAATTAACAATCGTTAAAGGCGCGGTACCGCTACTAAAAAAATAAACGACGCCTTCATATGGCCCATGGAGAGTTAATATTCAGAAGGCAAATGTGTGAAATTATTATTCTTTGTACCACAGTAACATACAAAGTCATTAACGTCAAACCAATGCAAGTTCAAGCTTTTGCCATAACACACTAATTGATTATATAGAAACGAGATTCAATAACGAGATCCCTATTTAAAAATGGTGCTAGTTTTGCTCCAGCCAATCAGATCTTATTTAACATTTGAAAGCAACATCTGATTGGCTGCGGCAAATTAGCACTGTTTTGACAATAAGAACTGTTATTGAATTTTCATGAAAGTTTCTTAAACTTTTTACTGCTTTAAATAACAATTTGTCCTCCCCCCCCAAATAGTCATACTATCACATAATTCAGACCAAAGCTAAAAATTAATGAAAAACATTCAATCATTACCAGAGGAAAATGTAGTTCAAGGCAATAGTGCGCTCTGTAATAAGGACTGGTACGTTAAAGAGAATCAGGAAATATGTATTATAATTATCTGTGGTATTAGTTTCATCAACTGGAATTGAAGTTTAATCCTTGAATAGGGTTTATCTTGAGAAGACGTGACAAGAATCTGTTGGATAAATACCCTGGAACCAAGCAAGGTGCCACAGACCTCCATAAACAGCAAGGGTCAGGACCTCCATATAAAGCAAGGGTCAGGGAACTCCATATAACAGCAGGGGTCAGGGACTCCATAACAGCAAGGGGTCAGGGACCTCTACTATAACAGCAAGGGTCAGGGGACCTCATTAACAGCAAGGGTCAGGGACCTCACATAACAGCAAGGGGTCAGGGACCTCCATTAACAGCAAGGGTCAGGGACCTCTCCAGATATAACAGCAAGGGGTCAGGGACCTCCATATAACAGCAAGGGGTCAGGGACCTCCATATAACAGCAAGGGGTCAGGGACCTCCATATAACAGCAAGGGGTCAGGGACCTCATATAAAGCAGAAGGTCAGGGACTCTCCATATAACAGCAAGGGGTCAGGGACCCTCATATAAACAGCAAGGGTCAGGGGCCTCCATATAACAGCAAGGGGTCAGGGACCTCCATATAACAGCAAGGGGCAGGGACCTCCATATAACAGCAAGGGTCAGGGACCTCCATAACAGCAAGGGTCAGGGACCTCTATAACAGCAAGGGGTCAGGGACCTCCATATAACAGCAAGGGTCAGGACCTCCATATAAACAGCAAGGGGTCAGGGACCTCTCAATATAAACAG
>JAACNH010000376.1:20274-233125 GCA_019447015.1 Hymenochirus boettgeri
AACTCGCCCGGATTCCAAACCAGTGGTGAAATTGTAAAATCCAGAGAAATATATTTTCCTGACCTGTTCATTTTTCATCTTTTCTGTGGTTTTTCTATTTTAAGTAATTAGAATGCACAAGCTTCCGCTCTATTACTTAACCCTGGTTTCCATTGCCCCCAGAAACATTTGGGAGTATATTTTAAAGAAGCTCCTAAGTATAACTGACTTTTGTTTAGGAAATGTAAAACTGTTCAGGACCTTATTACTTGTTTAGTCGCTATTCCAGTTTCAGTTCCAATATGTCTCCAATACTATCTGACTGATCAGCATATAAGATTTGGATCCAATTATCAGAGAAGATGGTGTAACTGCTTAATTTTTCCAGAACAACTCAACAAACTTCCCGTGAACGAAACTGTAGATATAGTTATGATTTGGACTCAAAATGTTACTACTGATGAAGTTGTTTATTTTTCTTGTTCCCCTAATGTAAAAGTGTTTCTGTGAACAATAAACTGAAGTGTAATCTCACCTACCAAACATATCAGATCAGTAATTTGTACAACTTAGCAATCACATCAAAGTAGATGAATATGTTTTCTCTGAATGCTATTTCCACTGATAATGTTGCTATACGTTACACATAATTTCCGTTTAGTTATCCCTTGGGATAAAAGGGTGGAACTGTAGGTTTATATATTCTGTATAATCACTTAGCCTATAGCAGCCATTTTGTTTTCGACTCCATTTTGTGCACAATTACTTAGTCTGTTTTCTCAAATGTACCAAGCTGTACCTAGCCCAAGCTGTTTCTCATGGCCATAGATAATACGTTATATCAAGGTTTCTGCCTCCTATGTCAACTTGTCTCTATTCTCGCATTCCAAGACATGTTTTATTATATTATTTGCAGACATAAAGTCCGGTAAAGCCCTTTTCGTCATGCAAGGTTTTTCCTTTGTTTCATATATGCCAATGTATGACCTAAATAAACTGAGATAGTTTTCAGTACATGCCCTGTGTGTGTCTCAATTCTATCTTCCCGCAGCTGTGAGGCTTTTTCAGTGTTCTAAGAACTAGGCATCAAATAATGGTTGGACCAGTGTAGGAATATTATTCTTACATACAGTATATATATTAAACCAGTAATTCTCAATATTATATAGTATCCCATACCAACCAGAACTACAGTATATGTATTAATACCAGTAATTCTCAATATTATATAGTATCCCCGTACCAACCAGAACTACAGTATAGTATTAATACCAGTAATTCTCAATATATATAGTATCCCTGTACCAACCAGAACTACAGTATATGTTTAATAACAGTAATTCTCAATATTATATAATATCCCCGTACCAACCAGAACTACAGTATATGTATTAATACCAGTAATTCTCAATATTATATAGTATCCCCGTACCAACCAGAAGTACAGTATATGTATTAATACCAGTAATTCTCAATATTATATAGTATCCCTGTACCAACCAGAACTACAGTATATGTATTAATACCAGTAATTCTCAATATTATATAATATCCCCGTACCAACCAGAACTACAGTATATGTATTAATACCAGTAATTCTCAATATTATATAGTATCCCTGTACCAACCAGAACTACAGTATATGTATTAATACCAGTAATTCTCAATATTATATAGTATCCCTGTACCAACCAGAACTACAGTATATGTGTAAATGCCAGTATTCTCAATATTATCAGTATCTCTGTACCAACCAGAACTACAGTATATGTATTAATACCAGTAATTCTCAATTTTATAGTATCCCTGTACCAACCAGAACACAGTATATGTATTAATACCAGTAATTCTCAATATTATATAGTATCCCTGTACCAACCAGAACTACAGTATATGTATTAATACCAGTAATTCTCAATATTATATAGTATCCTTGTACCAACCAGAACTATAGTATATGTATTAATACCAGTAATTCTCATATTATATAGTATCCCTGTACAACCAGAACTACAGTATATGTATTAATACCAGTAATTCTCAATATTATATGTATCCTGTACCAACCAGAATACAGTATATGTATTAATACCAGTATTTCAATATTATATAGTATCCCCGTACCAACCAGAACTACAGTATATGTATTAATACCAGTAATTCTCAATATTAATAGTATCCCCGTACCAACCGAACTACAGTATATGTATTAATACCAGTAATTCTCAATATTATATAGTATCCCTGTACCAACCAGAACTACAGTATATGTATTAATACCAGAATTCTCAATATTATATAGTATCCCTGTACCAACCAGAACTACAGTATATGTATTAATACCAGTAATTCTAAAATATATAGTATCCCCATACCAACCAGAACTACAGTACATGTATTAATACCAGTAATTTTCAAATTATATAGTATCCCCGTACTAACCAGAACTACAGAATATGTATTAATAACAGTAATTCTCAATATTATATAGTATCCCCGTACCAACCAGAACTACAGTATATGTATTAATACCAGTAATTTCAATATTATATAGTATCCTGTACAACCAGTACTGCAGTATATGTATTAATACCAGTAATTCTCATTATTATATTATATCCCCGTACCAACCAGAACTACAGTATATGTATTAATACCAGCAATTCTAAATATTATATAGTATCCCCTGTAAACCGAACGACAAGTATATGTATTATAACAGTAATTCTCAATATTATATAGTATCCCCGTACCAACCAGAACTACGATATGTATAATACCAGTAATTCTCAATATTATATAGTATCCCCGTACTAACCAGAACTACAGAATATGTATTAATAACAGTAATTCTCAATATTATATAGTATCCCCGTACCAACCAGGACTCACAGTATATGTATTAATACCAGTAATTCTCAATTTATATAGTATCCCCGTACCAACCATAACTACAGTAATGTATTAATACCAGTAATTCTCATATTATATAGTATCCCTGTACCAACCGAACTACAGTATATGTATTAATAACAGTAATTCTCAATATTATATAATATCCCCGTACCAACCAGAACTACAGTTATGTATTAATACCAGTAATTCTCAATATTATATAGTATCCCCGTACCAACCAGAAGTACAGTATAATGTATTAATACCAGTAATTCTCAATTATATAGTATCCCTTGTACCAACCAGAACTACAGTATATGTATTAATACCAGTAATTCTCAATATTATATAATATCCCCGTACCAACCAGAACTACAGTATATGTATTATAACCAGTAATTCTCAATATTATATAGTATCCCTGTACCAACCAGAACTACAGTTATGTATTAATACCAGTATTTCAATATTATATAGTATCCCTGTACCAACCAGAACTACAGTATATGTATTAATGCCAGTATTCTCAATATTATACAGTATCTCTGTAACAACCAGAACTACAGTATATGTATTAATACCAGTAATTCTCAATATTATATAGTATCCCTGTACCAACCAGAACTACAGTATGTATTAATACCAGTAATTCTCAA
This sequence comes from Hymenochirus boettgeri, assembly GCA_019447015.1. Lineage (NCBI taxonomy): Eukaryota > Metazoa > Chordata > Amphibia > Anura > Pipidae > Hymenochirus > Hymenochirus boettgeri. Next base: position 23,805 of record JAACNH010000376.1, read on the forward strand.
TATATATAGTATCCTGTACCAACCAGAACTACAGTATTTGTATTAATACCAGTAATTCTCAATATTATATAGTATCCTTGTACCAACAGAACTATAGTATATGTATTAATACCAGTAATTCTCAATATTATATAGTATCCCTGTACCAACCAGAACTACAGTATATGTATTAATACCAGTAATTCTCAATATTATATAGTATCCCTGTACCAAACCAGAACTACAGTATAGTATTAATACCAGTAATTCTCAATATTATATAGTATCCCCGTACCAACGAACTACAGTTATGTATTAATACCAGTAATTCTCAATATATTAGTATCCCCGTACCAACCAGAACTACAGTATATGTATTAATACCAGTAATTCTCAATATTATATAGTATCCTGACCAACCAGAACTACAGTATAGTATTAATACCAGTAATTTCAATATATATAGTATCCCTGTACCAACCAGAACTACAGGATATGTATTAATACCAGTAATTCTCAAAATTATATAGTATCCCCATACCAACCAGAACTACAGTACAGTATTAATACAGTAATTTTCAATATTATATAGTACCCCGTACTAACCAGAACTACAGATATGATAATAACAGTAATTCAATATTATATAGTATCCCCGTACCAACCAGAACTACAGTATTGTATTAATACCAGTAATTATCAATATTAATAGTATCCCTGTACCAACAGTACTGCAGTATATGTATTAATACCAGTAATTCTCATTATTATATAGTATCCCCGTACCAACCAGAACTACGTATATGTTTAATAGCAATTTAAATATTATATAGTATCCCTGTACCCACCAGAACTACAGTATATGTATTAAACAGTAATTCTCAATATTATATAGTATCCCGTACCAACCAGAACTACAGTATATGTATAATACCAGTAATTCTCAATATATATAGTATCCCCGTACTAACCAGAACTACAGATATGTTTAATAACAGTAATTCTCAATATTATATAGTATCCCCGTACCAACCAGGACTACAGTATATGTATTAATACCAGTAATTCTCAATATTATATAGTATCCCCGCTACCAACCAGAACTACAGTATATGTATTAATACCAGTAATTCTCAATTTATATAGTATCCCTGTACCAACCAGAACTACAGTATATGATTAATAACAGTAATTCTCAATATTATATAATATCCCCGTACCAACCAGAACTACAGTATATGTATTAATACCAGTAATTCTCAATATTATATAGTTCCCCGTACCAACCAGAAGTACAGTATATGTATTAATACCAGTAATTCTCATATTATATAGTATCCCTGTACCACAAGAACTACAGTATATGTATTAATACCAGTAATTCTCAATATTATATAATATCCCCGTACCAACCAGAACTACAGTATATGTATTATACCAGTAATTCTCAATATTATATAGTATCCCTGTACCAACCAGAACTACAGATTTGTATTAATACCAGTATCTCAATATTATATAGTATCCTTGTACCAACCGAACTACAGTATATGTATTAATGCCAGTAATTCTCCATATTATACAGTATCCTCTGTACCACCAGAACTACAGTATATGTATTAATACCAGTAATTCTCAATATATATATAGATCCCTGTACCAACCAGAACTACAGATATGTATTAATACCAGTAATTCTCAATATTATATAGTATCCTGTACCAACCAGAACTACAGTATATGTATATACCAGTAATTCTCAATATTATATAGTATCCTTGTACCAACCAGAACTATAGTATATGTATTAATACCAGTAATTCTCAATTTATATAGTTCCCTGTACCAACCAGAACTACAGTATATGTATTAATACCAGTAATTCTCAATATTATATAGTATCCCTGTACCAACCAGAACTAAAGTATATGTATTAATACCAGTAATTCTCAATATTATATAGTATCCGTACCAACCAGAAACTACAGTATATGTATTAATACCAGTAATTCTCAATATTATATAGTATCCCCGTACCAACCAGAACTACAGTATATGTATTAAACCAGTAATTCTCAATATTATATAGTATCCCTGTACCAACCCCGAAACTACGTATATGTATTAATACCAGTAATTCTCATTTATATAGTATCCCTGTACCAACCAGAACTACAGTATATGTATAATACAGTAATTCTCAAAATTATATGTATCCCCATACCAACCAGAACTACAGTAATGTATTAATACCAGTAATTTTCAATATTATAAGTATCCCCGTACTAACCAGAACTACAGAATATGTATAAATAACAGTAATTCTCAATATTATATAGTATCCCCGTACCAACCAGAACTACAGTATATGTATTAATACCAGTAATTATCAATATTATTAGTATCCCTGTACCAACCAGTACTGCAGTATATGTATTAATACCAGTATTCTCATTATTATATAGTATCCCCGTACCAACCAGAAACAAGTATATGTATTAATACCAGCAATCTTAAATATTATATAGTATCCCTGTACCAACCAGAACTACAGATATGTATATAAACAGTAATTCTCAATATTATATAATCCCCGTACCAACCAGAACTACCAGTTATGTATTAATACCATAATTCTCAATATTATATAGTATCCCCGTACTAACCAGAACTACAGAATATGATATTAATAACAGTAATTCTCAATATTAATAGTATCCCCGTACCAACCAGGACTACATTATGTATTAATACCAGTAATTCTCAATATTATTATAGTATCCCCGTACTAACCAGAACTACAGAATATGTATTAATAACAGTAATTCTCACATATTATATAGTATCCCCGTACCAACCAGGACTACAGTATATGTATTAATACCAGTAATTCTCAATATTATATAGATCCCTGTACCAACCAGAACTACAGATATATATTAATACCAGTATTCTCAATATATTTAGTGTTAGAAACTTATACAGGCCACTTTAAAGCTATTCAATGAACTTGCCATTACCACATCTGCTGCAAATTGGCAGAACCAGGAAACAGAAATTGGGATGAAGGAACTTCAGGTAGCGTTTCAGGTTAGTCTTACAACTCTATTGGATTTTGTGGAAATGTGTACAGTATGAGTTTTAAACCCTAAAGTCTAAAATACTTGACAGAGAGTAAGAAGGGTAGGAAAAATAAACCCTACTTCCATAATGCTAAGCCAAGCAATGAGTTTTCAAAGATGTCACCCCAGTAAGCTGCTGTGAATCTCCTTCATCTCTAACTGTCGTTGCAGTATAAGGGTAGGTAGGATTGACTTCTCAAACTTCCATTCAAATATAGAGATGCGTTTTTTCTACAGTTGCACTTTAATGTGGTAATGCTAAATAGAATGTGCCTGGATAACATTTGACTTACATAAAGGGGTCTCTGCATGTAGATGGTCATATCTCGAGTATTATTTGGCTTTTCAGACACATTTTTTAGGGGTCTGTAGACAAAGCACATGGTCACACACAATCATGTAGAGGACATAAAGAGTTGCTAGAAGCCAGAAGTAGGGGCGGCCACAGATCCGCCATTTGAGACTAACCAATTCTCTTACAGGGGTAAGATCTAGAATTTGCCGTGCCTGGAAAACAAATATTTAAATTGTACAGCGGTTTATTAAATAAGGAGAAGTACATTTAAATTTCAAAGGGTTTCAAATAGTTGCCCTACCTCCCTTTTCTTGGATGAAACACAAGCTCTAACACCGATTGATCCTTCCCCAAGAATCGATTTCAGACAAGTCATATAACGTAGACATCCACTGGTCCAAAGGTCCATTGAATGCTTCTTCTCTGTACCAGAGTCTGAAACATCTGCCAATGATAGGGTGGGTCAGTGAGAGAGAGTCTTGTTCTGCTGGAATTACATGTGACTGCTCTATAGGCAGCCCTACCTCCACATTATACCCATTCCAGGTTCACCAGAAATCAATGTCAAACTGACTGTAATGTCGAGACGTTTCTGGCAGGTTATGTTTGCGATTGATTTACGATCTAATGATGATCAAAGAATGACGGGCCAGGGTCTGTAACGTTACTGCTAAATGGAAAGTTAGGAGAACCGGCAGGTAAACTTACCACCGTGTTGCTTCTTTGTAGCAGCCAGTTTTAAAAGCAGTAAGACCCATTTATTGGGGATGTTCTCTAGACAGACACCGTCATCTTCATCATAGGACACGATGAGATCGAACATTGGCAGAGGAAAAGGTTTATTAGGGTGAAGGCCAGAACATGTAGAACTGTATTGCCTGTTAATGACATGATATAAATTAAATACTGTAGAGCAGTTCTAAGTGGGGCCCTTCAGGGTTCTGTACTGGGGCCGCTTCTGTTTAATCTGTTTATAAATGACTTAGAAGGGGGCATTGAGAACAAGGTCTCTGTGTTTGTGTGACACTAAACTATGCAGAGCTTTGGAAACTTCCAATGATGTACAAGTGCTGCAAGCAGACCTAGATAGATTATCAAAATGGGCAGCAGAATGGCAGATGGGATTCAATGGTGATAAATGTAAGGTGATGGATTTACAGGTATTAATACATATACTGTAGTTCTGGTTGGTACAAGTGCTGCAAGCAGACCTAGATAGATTATCAAAATGGGCAGCAGAATGGCAGATGAGATTCAATGTTGAAATGTAAGGTGATGCATTTACAGGTATAATACATATACTGTAGTTCTGGTTGGTACAAGTGCTGCAGCAGACCTAGAAGATTATCACAATGGGCAGCAGAATGGCAGATGGGATTCAATGTTGATAATGGAAGGTGATGCATTTACAGGTATTACATATACTGTAGTTCTGGTTGGTACAAGTGCTGCAAGCAGACCTAGATAGATTATCACAATGGGCAGCAGAATGGCAGATGGGATTCAATGTTGATAAATGGAAGGTGATGCATTTACAGGTATTAATACATATACTGTAGTTCTGGTTGGTACAAGTGCTGCAAGCAGACCTAGATAGATTATCACAATGGGCAGCAGAATGGCAGATGGGATTTAGGGGGAACCAAACTAAAGTTACCCGACCTTCTTCTCATAGACCAAGCACAATAATACATCAAACCATGTCTCATCTCCCTCTAGGAATCCCTAGGATGAAGGAAAGAGTGAGTGTTACAGCTGCTGCCTGAATGAAGTGCCCCTCTACACAACAGGCTGGCAGTGGGACAGGGCAACAACAGCTGATTGTCTATGTTGCCTGTAGGGGCTTTATATGAGACAGATTAGATAAATTAAACTAATATATAAGGGGGATGTATGGGCTTTAATATGGAGACAGATTAGATACATTATAACTAAATATATAAGGGGGATGTAGGGGCTTTACTATGGAGATAGTCTAGATAAATGAAAACTAAATTAATAAGGGGAATATAGTTTTTCTATGGGAACAGATCAGATAAATTATAACTATATAAGGGGAACGGATGGGCTTTAATATGGAGACAGATTAGATACATTATAACTAAATATATAAGGGGGATGTAGGGGCTTTATTATGGAGACAGATTAGATATATTTTCTAGTGTAAGATGTGGTTATAGGACAACCAATTACCTCCCCCTTACAAGTACCTGGAGTGAAGACCTGAATCGCTCATTCCTCACCCCTGGGCACACTTTCTAAGTCAAGTTATACTTGCCCAAAGTTTCCTTTGTTCCTAATGAACTGGAGGGCTGACTAACACCAGCTAATGAACTGGAGAGTTCGCAAACACTGAATAATAAACGGGGGGCTGACTAACAATGGGTAATGAACAGGAGGGCTGACAACACTACTACATAGTAACATAGTAACATAGTAACATAGTAATTAGGGTGGATAAAGACATACGTCTATCAAGTCCAACCTTTTTTTTTTTTTTTTTAACCCTACCTAACAGTTGATCCAGAGGAAGGCAAAAAAAAAAACCAGCTAAAAAGGGGCAACGGAAAGTATCCGGATCAAACCAGATCTATAGGTATAAATAATAAACCAGTAATCTATATTATATAGTATCCCCGTACCAACCAGAACTACCGATATGATTTAATACCAGTTAATTCAATATTATAGTATCCCGTACCAACCAGAACTACAGTATATGGTATTAATACCAGTAATTCTCAATTTATATAGTATCCCTGTACCAACCAGAACTACAGTTATATGTATTAATACCAGTAATTCTCAATATTAATAGTATCCCCGTACCAAACCAGAACTACAGTATATGTATTAATACCAGTAATCTCAATATTATATAGTATCCCGTACCAACCAGAAATACAGTATATGTATATACCAGTAATTCTCAATATATATAGTATCCCGTACCAACAGAACTAACAGTATATGTGTAATACCAGTAATTCTCAATATATATAGTATCCCGTACCAACCAGAAACTACAGTATATGTATTAATACCAGTAATTCTCAATATTATATAGTATCCCCGTACCAACAGAACTACAGTATAGGTATTAATACCAGTAATTCTCAATATTATATAGTATCCCCGTACCAACAGGAACTTACAGTATATGTATTAATACCAGTAATTCTCAATATTATATAGTATCCTTGTACCAACCAGAACCACAGTATATGTATTAATACCAGTAATTCTCAATATTATATAGTATCCCTGTACCAACCAGAACTACAGTATACGTATTAATACCAGTAATTCTCAATATTATATAGTATCTTCGTAGCAACCATAACTACAGTATATGTATTAATACCAGTAATTCTCAATATTATATAGTATCCTTGTACCAACCAGAACCACAGTATATGTATTAATACCAGTAATTCTCAATATGTTTTAGTTTTATAAACTTATCCAAGCCTTTTTTTAAGCTATTCAGTGAACTTGCCATTACCACATCTGCTGGAAGACAGTTCCACAGTTTCACCGTTCTTACTGTAAAGAAACCTTTCCTAACCTGAAGATGAAACTTCTTTTCTTCCAACCTTAAAGGATGTCCATGTGTCCTCGGATATGACCTATTAGTAAACAATGCACCAGAGAGTTTATTGTATGGCCCATTAATATATTTGTATAAAGTGATCATATCCCCACGCAAACGTCGCTTCTCCAATGTTAACAGCCCTAACTAATCTGCCTGCATATTTAAGCCCCTCCATTCCCCTTATTAATTTAGTTGCCCTTCTCTAAACTGCTTCCATTTCCAAGATGTCCCTATTGTATATGGGATTCCAAAACTGCACTGCATATTCCAAATGAGGGCTTACCAGTGCCTTGTAAAGAGAGAGAATAATATCTTTCTCTCTTGAATCTATTCCCCTCTTTATACAAGACAATATCTTGCTAGCTCTAGCCGTGGCTGTCTGGCATTGTTTGCTACAGGTAGCAGTTAGTTAGCCACAGGGTAGATGGGAGGATAAAGCTAATATCTGTGTGGCCACTGGGGGAAGATTAGGGTAGGGCAGAGAGAGCGATCTGGGAAACCTTGTAGGATTACATTTATGTCTTTTACCAAATGGTTTGCAGCTCAGCTATAGCTGGTGGGTTATAATATAAAAATCCCTGATTCGTGGCCTGTGCCCCATTGCGCCATGTCTGCCTCCATCTTGATCTATTGTTGCACAGCATTGTATTACCCTGGATCCCTGTATTATACAGTAGCCTCCTAATGCTTTATAATTTTTCAATTTACACCAGTTGTCTGTGTGTGTGCTAGCTCCTCTAAATACATGCTAGGTAGCTCCTCTGCGTGTGTGCTAGTTCCCTTGAATACATGCTGGATAGCTCCTCTGTGAGTGTGCTAGTTCCCTTGAATACATGCTAGCTAGCTCATCTGCGTGTGTGCTAGCTCTTTGCATACATGAAAGCTATCTCCTTTGCAGGTTTGCTTTCTTGTCTGAATGTGTGCTAGCTAGCTCCCTTGCATGTGTCCTAGCTTCACTGAATACATACTAGTCAGTTCTAGAGATGTAATGTGGGTTTAAATAGAACCCGGTTTCGAATCGAATCTTAGGGTTTAGAAGTCCCGACAAAACTTTCAGAATTCCCGGATTTCACGGAACCCGGATTTTTTGAATTTTCGAAAATCGAAAGTAGAGGATTATTGAAAATCTAAAGTAGAGGATTATCGAAAATCGGAAGTAGAGGATTATCAAAAATCTAAAGTAGAGGATTATCAAAAATCTAAAGTAGAGGATTATCCCCTCTCTTTCTCTACCTCTTCTCTCTATCCATCCATTTCTATCTATCTATACATCTATTTATCTATCTCCCCCCTCTCTATCCATCTATCTCTATCTCACTCTATCTCCCTGTCTGTCTCTCTCTCTCTATCAAATATAAATTTCCCTTCTCTCCAGTGCACTCTACGAACGAGGTTCTCTGTGTCAGATTTCCTTATAAAGATACTAACAGATTGTGAACAGCCCTGCCGTGTGTTTTACATGTTATCCAGTAACATTGCCAGAATTATTCGGGGAAAAGTGGTCCCACAAACATGTACCTGTTCTCTGTTACTAAACTACAACTCCCAGCATCCCCTGACAACTACAATGTTAAAGAAAATCTTGCTAAAGACAGAATGTTCACTTTGTACGTTACTATCAGTACGTGATATTATTATTATTGATTTATATAGCGCCAACATCTTCCGTGGCGCTTTACAATTACATAGTCATACATTACATACAGGGTAATACATGTTATACAAAGTCATACATATTACATACACAGGTAATACATAATATAAGTAAACAGAGTGAGGAGTTTCTTACAGCAATACCGTGATACAATAGGAGAGAGGACCCTGCCCAAAGAGCTTACAGTCTAGAGGATATGGGGTGAGACATTAGGTTGCGGGAATCGGTGGCTGTAAATAGATTGGCAGTGGAGTGAAAGGGGTTGGATCATATTGGGTAGTAAGAGGGGTAATGTCTAGACCAGGTTATACGCTAGCCTAAAGAGGTGGGTTTTAAGGTTACGTTTGAAGGTGTTAAGGGATGGTGAGTGACGGACAGATGGAGGGAGTTCCAGAGCAGAGGGGCAGCACAAGTAAAGTCCTAAACATGGGCATGGGAAGAGGTGACAAGGGTGGATGAGAGGAGGGTATCATTTGCAGAGCGGAGGTTGCTCCTGGGACGGTATCGCTGGATCAGCTCTGAGATATATGGAGGGGCTGTGTTGGAAAGTGCTTTATAGGATAAGGTAAGCAGTTTGAACTGGATCCTTTGCGTGATGGGCAACCAGTGGAGCGACTGGCAGAGAGAAGAGGCATTAGAGAAGTGAGAAGAGAAATGAATGAGCCAGGCAGATCAGAATCTAGTGTTATTCCCAGGCAGTGGACATGAGGAGATGGGGATATAGGTGTGTTGTTAATATAAATAGTAAGACTAGGGAGGTTGGGAAAAGGACAAGTTCAGTCTTTTCCATGGTATCAAACGGTCACACAGCCAATTGGGTTACTGCAGTTAGGCGACATCTGATTGGCTGTACGGGGAAACCTTTGCACCTCTCATTGCATCATACCTAAATGTTAAAGCACCTGTTACCGTTTAGCTACAGTAAACCGCGTGCGATGTGAACCAATTACGGTGATCACCTGCACAGGTAACGCAATGGACACTGCGCTATTCCTATTATTACTGCGTCCACGTGCTGCGCATCTCCCATTCTAGGGATATCCATAAGCAGAACCCCTAGCAATATGCAGAACAGGGAATTCTGGGAGTTGTAGTTTGCTAACATCTACATGGGTGACATTATGAAATTGTTCATTTGTTTTCCTTCCACGTGAGCCCATGTGGCTCCTTACACTAGGGATGGACAACCAACATGTGTAATATGTGCATGACAGGAGATGGACATTGTGTTACATGTAAGGGAGCAGTATGGCAACTCCTACACCACACACATAGTGAGCTGTACATTGCATGTAAAGGAGCAGTATGGCATCTCCTACACCACACACATAGTGAGCTGTATATTGCATGTAAGGGAGCAGTATGGCATCTCCTACACCACGCACAGTGAGCCGGACATTGCATGTAAGGAAGCAGTATGGCATCTCCTACACCATGCACAGTGAGCCGGACATTGCATGTAAGGGAGCAGTATGGCATCTCCTACACCACACACATAGTGAGCTGTACATTGCATGTAAGAGAGCAGTATGGCATCTCCTACATCACACACATAGTGAGCTGTATATTACATGTAAGGGAGCAGTATGGCATCTCCTACACCACGCACAGTGAGCCGGACATTGCATGTAAGGAAGCAGTATGGCATCTCCTACACCACACACATAGTGAGCTGTACATTGCATGTAAGAGAGCAGTATGGCATCTCCTACAGCACGCACAGTGAGCCGGACATTGCATGTAAGGAAGCAGTATGGCATCTCCTACACCACGCACACAGTGAGCTGTACATTGCATGTAAGGGAGCAGTATGGCATCTCCTACACCATGCACAGTGAGCCGGACATTGCATGTAAGGGAGCAGTATGGCATCTCCTACACCATGCACAGTGAGCCGGACATTGCATGTAAGGGAGCAGTATGGCATCTCCTACACCATGCACAGTGAGTCGGACATTGCATGTAAGGGAGCAGTATGGCATCTCCTACACTATGCACAGTGAGACAGACATTGCATGTAAGGGAGCAGTAATGAGCCGGACATTGCATGTAAGGGAGCAGTATGGCATCTCCTACACCCCACACATTGAGCCGGACATTCCATGTAAGGGAGCAGTATGGTATTTCCTACACCACACACACAGTGAGCTGGACATTGCCGAGCCTCTATCACTCTGGGTAAATGCTTCTTCCGCGATTTCATATCGTGTTTGCGAATATGGGTAAATTCCGGTAAAACTCCCCGCACCAACCAGAACTACAGTATATGTATTAATACCAGTAATTTTCAATATGTTTTAGTTTTAGAAACGTATCCAGGCCCTTTTTAAAGCTATTTGATGAACTTTCCATTACCACATCTGCTGGAAGACAGTTCCACAGTTTCACCATTCTCACTGTAAAGAATTCTTTCCAAACCTGAAGATGAAACTTTGTTTCTTCCAACCTTACAGCATGTCCACGTGTCCTCTGATATGACCTATTAGTGAACAATGCACCAGAGAGTTCATTGTAGTTAATATATTTGTATACGGTTATCATATCACGCAAATATCACTTCTCCAATATAACAGCCCTAATTTGTCTAATCTGCCTGCATATTTAAGCCCCTCCCTACCCCTTATTAATTTAGTTGCCCTTCTCTGAACTGCCTCAATTTCCAAGATTTCCCTTTTGTATATGGGATTCCAAAACTGCACTGCATATTCCAAGTGTGGCGACTAGTTTTCTTTTGTTGGGTTGTCTGGTTTCCTTGGGTTTTTGGGTGTCCACTATGTCTAAATATGGGCGACCTGGGGTCGGGTGTGTTGTGATGACTTGTGTCTTTTGGAACCATTTTAAACAACTTAACTTTAGAATATATTTTCAAAACAATTTACATTCTAATAACATTGTTATGTACATTGGTAGCTTTGAAATCAGCAAGGTATCATGTCTGTTATGGTATTTTGCATAGTAATTTAGGCATTGTTGTATTGTTTCTTATCTATATCTGGTAGGCTGCTTACTTGTCTCTGTACAGCCTAACCGCTTAGCAGGCAATCAAACAATCTTGTTATCTATTTGGCATGTACAGCTTTGCCATTTTTAGACATATCACAGTTTATATCTAAACAGTGAGGTACATTTTTAGTACATTGTATGCTTTAGAGATAGTACTGTTTATATTAGTTGCTTGGTAGTGCTAGCGCACCCCGTACTTCACGTACTTCCACACCCCCAGCATCATATCTTTGTCATTTTTTTTTTTTTTTTTGTACACTTCAATAGGCTAGCACGCTGTCAAACCGTTATGGCATATCTTTGGATTGCCTGGCCTTTCTGTCTATATCTATATTTCAATTTACAGTTAGACATTGAGATACAATTTTAAAGCATTATGTCTTTTGGGTGTCATATTTTTTGTCTTGGTTACTTTGGTGGTATTGGCATGTCCCGCACCTCACTGCAGGTTGCACAATACCCCAAACTTTGGTGAATATACTCTTGTCTATCTCTCTATATCTGAGCAAATTATCTAGCGTTCAGGCGGCTATCTCGTACGTTTGGTCTATATATTCTAATTATCTATATACATATCTTGGTTTATACTTTACAGTTATGGAAGGTTGTCCCCTTTGTGGGGAGTTGTTTGGTGAGGTGATGGTCTTGTCTGTCGGGCGGTTTTCCACCTCTCGGCTGGGATTATGAAGTTCCTCTGGATCTTTGGGGACACCTAGATAGTTTATAAAGCAATTTTATTGGTTAGTCATAGCAGTCACAAGGGGTACAATAACTGAAGGGGAAAGTGTGAGATTTAAATGTCTTGATCTTGGTTTTGTGCGTGTTATTGATGGGCATGGTTGTTCTAGCCCACCTCCCCAGTCGCTGCTTCCATCCACATTATTGTATGTGTCTTGGTCGGTATTTGGGGTAAAGTGTGGACCTGTTTCGGTTTGGAGTGATCCTGTGTGGGGTGGGGTTGTCTTTTTGGGCTGTTGTGCGGAGATTATCTCCCCGTCTGAGTCTTCCGATTGGTGGGAACTATATGGCAGTTCGTGGTGGTCTGGGGGGCCCCCTTTCAGATCCATTTTAGTCTTATTCCCCTTGGGCTCTGCTAGGGTTTTGTTTTCTGAGATGTATATTTCTCCTGGGATGCCTGGGGGGGAGGGGGAGGGAGGATGAGACTTACAGTTTGGTTGTCCGCAGCGTCCACTTGTTTCTGTGCTGGATTTTGGGGATGAGGAGTTGTTTAACTGCAGATGTCCCTCTCCGGTTTTTGGCTGATTCCTTTTCCCCCTTGCTCTCCCAGGTCCCGGATCTGTTGCGGCCGGGCTGCTCGAGGGGCGCGTGGGGCCGGCGCCATCTTGGGAATCGCGATCTGTAGGTGAGTTGGGCTCCTGGGTGTAATAGTCTGTCAGTTTACGGATTTTTGTTTTGGTTTTTCTTCCCCTCGTCATCCTGGGTTGTTTTGCTGTGTCTTTTGGGTGGTTTTGGGTCGCCAAATACTGTGTGGGTCCGCCGCCGGGTCTAAGGAGCGAGGAGCTTTCAAAACATGCTGCCTCTCGCTACGTGTGCAGGCCACGCCCCCCGTCACAGGGATTATTAAACCCCAAATGCATCACCTTACATTTATCAACATTGAATCTCATCTGCCATTCTGCTGCCCATTGTGATAATCTATCTAGGTCTGCTTGCAGCACTTGCACATCATTGGAAGTTTCCAAAGCTCTGCATAGTTTAGTGTCATCAGCAAACACAGAGACCTTGCTCTCAATGCCCCCTTCTAAGTCATTTATAAACAGATTAAACAGAAGTGGCCCCAGTACAGAACCCTGAGGGGGGGGGGCCCACTTAGAACTTTCCCCCCCCCCCCACATAGATACAGCTCCATTGACCACCACTCTCTGTTTGTGATCCAATAACCAGTTCTCTATCCATGAACAAATGTTTTCTGCAAGGCCAACAGTTTATACATTAGTCGCCTATGTGGCACAGTATCAAAAGCTTTCGTAAAATCCAAATATATCACATCCACTGCTGTGCCTGAATCTAACTTCTTACTCACTTCTTCATAAAAAACAATTAAATTTGTCTGGCAGGATCTATTTCTCATAAATCCATGCTGACTACTACTAATAAGATGAGCTCTGGAAACAAGTCAAGGATATGGTCCTGTATGTTTCCAGCACCTTCCCTACCACTGATGTTAGGCTTACAGGTCTAGAGTTACCAGGCTGGGAATGACTGCCTTTTTTGGATATTGGTATTACATTGTCTTTTTTCCAATCCAGCAGCACATCCCCAGTGAATCTGTGTAAGAAGGGGTTAATATTGTTTTAGTTAGACTAGTTATTAAAGAATGTTTATTTTACTAAGTTTTGCTCTCCTGGGTCCAGCCAAAATGACCAGATAAGAAATCTGATACCACCCCTACCTGCATGGGCCCCAAGCCTTTACAGAGAACAAATGCACAACCGATGGTTAGGGATGGCCGGTTTGCGGATCCGAACCCGGATCTGCCGCGGATTTATCCCGTTCGCGAACGGCGGATTTTTCCGGATTTTCCGCCTTTCGAACTGCGGATTTCTCGTATTTTCGAAAATTTTCCAAATTACAGGATTTCTCGTATTTTCGAATATACGTAATTTCGAGGATATTTTTTATTTTAATGGGTCCGCTCGCAGATCTTCGAATTTTCGAATTTTTTAGAAAATTTGCGGATCCTCGATCGGACCGGATTTTGCGAAGTTCGGACATCTCTACCGATGGTGTATTCTGAGGCTTCACTATTGGGACATGCGTACATTGCTTATACAATGATATGTTCTTATAAGGAGATGTATCAGCCTTAATAAATTGTTTAGTAAATTAAAGAAGCGCTTAGTCAATTATTCTGTCGAACTTAAGGTTAAAGTAGACAAACAAAGTAGTGACTTCTTACAATCTGAAAAGATGAGAAACAGTGGTCTAGATAGAACTGAACTAAGCTCTTTTAAAATCCGAGGATGCAATCCATCTGGTCCTGGGGCTTTATTGATATTTACTTTAGCAGATTAGCCTTTTCGGCATCCTCTACAACCACCTCAGCCCCATTATTTAATGGTCCCACATTCTCAGTCCTCATATTTTTACTATTTATATACTTAAAAAACATTTTGGGGTTGGACTTGCTTTGTTCGGCAATCCGTATTTCATTTTCTATTTTAGCTTGTTTAATTGCTTTCTTGCACTCTTTATTACAGCTTTTGTATTCCCTGTAAGTCTTTTCTGTTCCCTCTGATTTAAAATTTTTAAAGGGCATCTATAGTGGGAAAATAAACTTTTTTTTCTTTCTTTCCATGTGTTCTATAATTCCCCACAACCCCCAGAGTGTCTTCACTTTTTTCAGATTCCCTCTCTGTCCTGAGATACACCAGTTAGAAGAATACGTGATTGCATTCCTCTACTCCTACTTGGACTGTCAATCAAATCCCTGTGACGTGATCCCCCCTCCCTGCTCTGTAATAAACATAGAGATACGAGCATTAGCATGGGGAGAGAGGTAGCTTTCATGGTAGATATAAGGCTGCACTTGACCCCCTTTCTTAATAGCTTTCACTGATTGATGATGGGTCACAAAGAGAGAAATCATAAACTATACTGTTCTCCTTCTTCCGTGTCTCCAGGACAGGTTGCTTTCTATTGACCACTGTGCGTGGGTGTGTTTTTCTGGATGTTGAACTTTTAACTCCTACTGCACATGAGAAGCTTGTCGGTTAGCCGGAGTTGAGACATGGAGGAGGTAACAGAGGGGAGGGGGAAAGGGGGAGTGCTGCACACAGATCTGACACCATGGTTAAACAGAGTCACTGACATAGAAAAGAGTCACTGACATAGATAGGATTAAGGCCAGCACAGTGTACATGCATTTAACTTTGCAAAGGGGCAATGTGTTTTTTCACTATAGATGCCCTTTAAAACCTTTTCTTTTTCTCCATTTCCCTTTTACCTGGGCATAAGCCATGAGGAGTGGACCTAATTTTTTTACACTTGTTCACTAAAGGTACAAATTTAGAAATGTAATAGTTTAATATCCCTTTAAAAGTGGTGCACATCTGCTTAGTATCTTTACCTAGAAACAATTGCCCCTGATTTGAGTTTGTGCGTTCCCAAAAAAATATATTTGTGCTAGTATTTTCAAGATTGGGGGTGTTTAGTTGAGGGGTGTTATTCTACTTATTCATTGGTTCATTGGTTCAATTCAGGGCAAGTTGTTGGCCATGTCTCAGTGTACACCCATGCATGTAGCATACCATTTGATTCAGTACATGTAAATGATATTTGTGGTTTTTTTTTACTTAAAGGGGGTTATATGATTTTAGAACTTTGAATCATGCTTTTCATTCGTTTCTTTTCCAGATTTCCAAAATTCTGCTTGTATTTGTGACAAAAAATGCACCATGTGGTAGTAGTTAAATGTTGTACTTTCTAAAAGTATAGTTTTTGGTGAGTATTTTTAAGATTGGGAGTCTTTGTTTGTAAATCTGAAGGTGTTCAAAATGCAAAGCTGACTGAATCTATTTTGTGTAATGGCACTTACAGTATGCATTTGTTCCTTCAGGGCTAGTTGGTGCCACGTCTCGGTGTAGCATACGTTTGGTTTAGAAAACTTGGGTGATTGAAATGTTTTTTTTTTTACTTGTCATTGCAGTTTAGGTTTTCTAACTTTAAATCACATTTTTTTTATTCATTTTTTTTTAAAAAGCTGCTTAAAAGGATTACATACTATGAAAGATCATATGCATTCCAGAAATATCCTGTTTGTGGGGAGTATTTCCAGATTAATGGTGGTTTTAGTTTGAAATGCTGAAAGCTGTTCATAAATGAATGGTAATAGCACTTATGCATTGGTTAACTTCAGGGCTAGTTAATGACCATGTCTTGGTGTACATTGTGCATACATAACGCTTTGATCAGCTGGTGGTGTTAAGTCCTTGATCCTTGATATTTGCATCAGACATGGTAACGTTTACTACCAACATATTTATGGTTTAAAGTATAGGCCCAAGACTTTCCTAGGGAGTTATACAGACCTTTCTGCTCCTGCTAGATTAATTAGTTACACAGATCTACTGTTACTGGTTACACAGATCCTCCTGCACCTGTTAATGTGTTACACAGATCCTCCTACTAATGTTAATGTGTTAAACCAGATCCTCCTGTTAATGTGTTACAAAGATCCTCCTGCACCTGTTAATGTGTTACACAGATCCTCCTGGTCCTGGTAATGTGTTACCAGATCCTCCTGCACCTGTTTATGTGTTACACAGATCCTCCTGCACCTGTTAATGTGTTACACAGATCCTCCTGCACCTGAATGTGTTACACAGATCCTCCTGCACCTGTTTAATGTGTTACACCAGATCCTCCTGCCTGTTAATGTTTCCAAGTCCGCCTCACCTGTAGTGGTACCAGATCCTCCCTATGTTAATGTGTTACACAGATCCTCCTGTTAATGTGTTACACAGACCTCCTGCACCTGTTAATTGTAAAACACCCATACAGATCCTCCGCCCTGTTAATGTGTTACACAGATCCTCCTGCACCTGTTAATGTGTTACACAGATCCTCCTGCACCTGTTAATGTGTTACACAGATCCTCCTGCACCTGTTAATGTGTTACACAATCCCTCCTGCACCTCGTTAATGTGTTACACAGATCCTCCCCTGCAACCTGGTTAAATGTGTTACACAGATCCTCCTGCACCTGGTAATGTGTTACACAGACCCTCCTGGTCCTGGTAATGTGTTACACAGATCCTCCTGCACCTTGGTATGTGTTACACAGATCCTCCTGCACCTGTTAATGTGTTACACAGATCCTCCTGGTCCTGGTATGTTTACACAGATCCTCCATCCTTAATGTTAAGTGTTACACAGATCCCTCACCTGTTAATGGTGTTACACAGACCTCTACCTGGTCTGGTAATGGTTGACACAGATCCTCCTGGTCCTGGTAATGTGTTTACACAGATCCTCCTACTATGTTAAGGTGTTACACAGATCCTCCTGCACCTGGTATGTGTACACAGATTCCCTGACTGGTAATGTGTTACACAGAATCCTGTCCTGTACTGGTAATGTGTTTACACAGATCCTCCTCTAATGTTAATGTGTTACCGCAGATCCTCCTCAATGTTAATGTGTTACACAGATCCTCCTGCACATGTTAAGTGTTACACAGATCCTCCTGGCACCTTGTAATGTGTTCACCAGACTCCTCCTGCACCTGTTAATGTGTTACACAGATCCTCCTACTAATGTTAATGTGTTACACAGATCCTACCTACTATGTATGTGTTACAGATCCTCCGCAACCTTGTTAATGTGTTACACAGATCCTCCTGCACCTGGTATGTGGTACACAGATATCCTGCACCTGTTTAATGGTGTACACAGATCCTCCTGCACACTGTTAATGTGGTTACACAGATCCTCCTGTCATGTTATGTGTTACACAGATCATACCTGCACTGCTTAATTGTTATCACAGATCCTCTGTCCTGGTAACCTGTGTATGTGTTACACAGATCCTCCTCTGGTAATGTGTTACCAGATCCTTGCTCCTCCTACTAATGTTAAGGTGTTGTTACACAGAGCTCTCCTGCCCTGTTAATGTGTTACACAGATCCTCCTGCACTGTTAAGTGTTACACAGATTCCTCCTGGTCCTGTTAATGTGTTACACGATCCTCCTGCACCTGTTTAATGTGTTTACACAGACCTCCTGCACGGTAATGTGTACACAGATCCTCCTGGTCCTGGTAATGTGTTACACAGATCCTCTGCACCTGGTAATGTGTTACACAGATCCTCCTGCACCTGTTAATGTGTTACACAGACCCTCCTGGTCCTGGTAATGTGTTACACAGATCCTCCTAGTCCTGGGTAATGTGTTACACAGATCCTCCTACTATGTTAATGTGTTACACAGATCCTCACTAATGTTTAAATGTGGTACACAGAGTCCTACTGACACCTGTTAATGTGTTACACAGATTCCTCCTCATGTAATGGTTCACAGTCCTCCTACTAATGTTAATGTGTTACACAGATCCTCCTGACCCTGTTAATGTGTTACACAGATCCTCCTGCACCTGTTAATGTGTTACACAGATCCTCCTGCACCTGGTAATGTGTTACACAGATCCTCCTTGCCCTGGTAATGTGTTACACAGATCCTCCTGCACCTGTTAATGTGTACACAGACTCCTCCGACACCTGTTAATGTGTTACAAAGGACCCTCCTGCACCTGGTAATGTGTTACAACAGATCCTCCACCTGTTAATGTGTTACACAGATCCTCCTGAACCTGTTAATGTGTACACAGATCCTCCTGCACCTGGTTAGTGTTACACAGATCCCTCCTGCACTGTATGTGTTACACAGATTTCCTCACACTTGTTATGTGTACACGATCCCTGCACCTGTTAATGTGTTACACAGATCCTCCTGCACCTGGTAATGTGTTACACAGATCCTCCTGGTCCTGGTAATGTGTTACACAGATCCTCCTGGTCCTGGTAATGTGTTTACACAGACCTCCTGCACTGTTATGTGTTACACAGATCCTCCACCTGTTAATGTGTGACACAGATCCCTCTGCACCTGTTAATGTGTTACACAGATCATCATTGCACTGTTAATGTGTTACAACAGATCCTCCTGCCACTGTTAAGTGTTACAAGTCTTTCTCCTGCACCTGTTAATGTGTTACACAGATCCTCCTGGTCTCGGTAATGTGTGTTACACAGATCCTCCTGCACCGGTGGTAAATGTGTTACACGATCTCCTTGCACTGGTAATGTGTTACCACAAGATCCTCATGGTCCTGGTAATGTGTTATACAGATCCTCCTGCACCTGTTAATGTGTTACACAGATCCTCCTTGTCACATGTTAATGTGTTACACAGATCCTCCTGCACCTGGTAGTGTTAACAGATCCTCGTATCTGGTAATGTGTTACACAGATCCTCCTGCCCTGTTAAATGTGTTTTACACAGATCCTCTGACCTGTAATGTGTTACACAGATCCTCCTCGGTCTGGTAATGTGTACCCAGATCCTCCTGGTCCCGTGTTAATGTGTACACAGATCCTCCTGCAACCTGTTAATGTGTTACACAGATATCCTCTGCACCTGTTAATGTGTACACAGATCCTCTGCACCTGGTAATGTGTTACACAGATCCTCTGCACCTGGTAAGTGTTACCACCAGACCTCCTCCCCTTAATGTGTTAACAGACCTCCCTGGCCTGTAATGTGTTACACAGATCCTCTGCCTGGTAATGTTTACAACAGATCCTCCTGCACCTGTAATGTGTTCACAGTCCTCCTGGTCCTGTTATGTGTTACACAGATCCTCCTGCCTGGTTATGTGTTACAGATCCTCCTGATGTGTAATGTTACACGGATCCTCCTGCACCTGTTAATGTGTTTACACGATCCTCTGTCATGTTTAATGTGTTACACAGATCCTCCTGGTCCTGGTAATGTGTACACAGATCCTCTGACCTGTGTAATGTGTTACACGATCCTCTGCCCTGTTAATGTGTTACACAGATCCTCCTGGTCCTGGTAATGTGTTACACAGACCTTTGCCCGGTATTGTTCACATCTCTGGTCTGGTAGTTGACACAGATCCTCATGTCCCCTGTTAATGTGTGGTCACAGATCCTCTGCACCTGTTAATTGTGTTAAACAGATCCTCCTGCACTGGGTAATGTGTTACACCAATCCTCCTGCCTTGGTAATGTGTTACACGACTCCTGCCTGTTAATGTGTTACACGACCCTCCTGGTCTGGTTAATGTGTTACACCAGATCCTCCTGCACCGGTAATGTGTCACGATCTCCTGTGTTAATGTGTTTTACAAACAGAATATTCCTGGTCCTCTGGTCAATGTGTTACACAGACCTCCTGGTCCTGTAATGGGTACACGATCCTCCTGCACTGTAATGTGTTACACAGATCTCCCTGGTCCTGTTAATGTTTTACACAGATCCTCCTGGTCCTGGTAATGTGTACACAGATCCTCCATGCGTCATGGTAATGTGTACACAATCCTCCTGCGTCTGTGTAAGTGTTACAC
Source organism: Hymenochirus boettgeri (assembly GCA_019447015.1). NCBI lineage: Eukaryota > Metazoa > Chordata > Amphibia > Anura > Pipidae > Hymenochirus > Hymenochirus boettgeri. The sequence continues at coordinate 44,562 of JAACNH010000376.1, forward strand.
AGCCACGGTCCAAGTTCAATCCCCTGGTCTGGTAAGGAGTTACACAAGATCCCTCATGGTCCTGTTAATGGGTTCACAGATCCTCCTGCAGGCCTGGTAAGGTTACAACAGATCTCCTGGTCTGGTAAGTGTTACACAGATCCCTCACCTGGTCGTTAATGTGTAACAGATATCTGTCCTGGTAATGTGTTACACAGTCTCCTGGGTCCTGGTGTCAACTGTGTAAACAGATCCTCAGGTGCATGGTAATGTGTTACACAGATCCTCTGTCACTGGTAATGTGTTACAAAAACAGGATTCCTCCCGTTAATGTGTTTACAGGCTCTGGTCCTGGTAATGTGTTAACGATCCTCCTGGTTCCTGGTAATGTGTACACAGATCCTCCTGCACTGGTAATGGGTACACAGATCCTCCTGGTCTGGTTAATGTGTTACACAGATTCTTGGTCGAGGTACAGACCCTGGTCCTCGGTAATGTGTTACACAGATCTCCTGCGTCCTGGTAATGTGTTACACAGACTCCTCATGGGTCCTGGTAATGTGTTACACACAGCTCCGGGTCCTACAATGGTGACACATCTATTGCGTTGGGTATGTGTTACACAGATCCCCTGGCACCTGTAATGTGTTTAACAGAATCCTCTGGTCCTCTGGTATGGTTACACAGATCCTCTGTCTAGGTTAATGTGTTACACAGATCCTCCTGCAGTCCTGTATATGTTGTGTACACAGCTCCTCCTGCGCCTGGTAATGTGTTACACAGATCCTCCATGGTCCTTGGATAATGTGTTACACAGATCCTCCTGGTCTGGTAATGTGTTACACAGATCCACTGACCTGTACGGTATGTGTTACACAGATTCCGTCCTATGTTGTTAAGTCCTGGTTATGTGTTACACAGACCCTCCGGATTGTTACAGTCTCCTGGTAATGTGGTACACAGATCCCACTGGGTCCTGGTAATGTGTTCACAAAGATCTCCTGGTCTGGTAAGTAGGTGTTACAAGATTCCTCCGTGACACTGGGAATGTGTTACACAGATTCCTCCTGTCCTGTTAATGTGTTACACAATCCTCTCTATGACTGTAATGTGTACAACAGACCTCCTGCCACTGTTATATGGTGTTAACCAGATCCTACCTGGTCAGCCTGTTAATTGTTTACACAGATCCTCCTGGCACCTGGTAATGTGTTTACACAGATCCTCCTGCACCTGGTAATGTGTTACACAGGATCCTAACATTGCCTGGTAATGTGTTACACAGATCTCCATGCACTCGGTAGGTAATGTGTTAACACAGATTTTTCCTCGTGAGTCGGGGGGTGGGTGGTATGTGGGTACACAGATCCATGCTGTCCAATGGACGAGGATTGTTACACGATCCTCAATGTCTAGGTCATGGTTATTACACAGACCCTCCACGATGTTAACAGTCCTCCCTGCCGTTAATTACACAGACCCTCCCAGTGTTTACAGCAGCATCACTCCTGCACCTGTCGATGTGTTACACAGATCCTCCTGCAGCTGTGGAAGTGTTCACACAGATCCTTTCCTCCGCAACCTCAGGTAATGGTGTTACACAGATCCTCCGCGGACTTACGGTAATGGTTTACACGAGACCCTCCTGCAACCATGGTAATGTGTTACACACGATCCTCTCGCACCGTGGTAATGTGTTTAACACAAGGACCCTGCGACCTGTATGTGTGTAACAAGATCCTCGAGCGCTACCTTGGTAATGTGTACCACAGGATCTCCTGGTCCTGTAATGTTATGTTACAACAGATCCTCCTTGGACCTGGTGAATGTGTTACACGATACTCACGTCTGGTATATGTGTTACAAGATCTCCTCCCGATGTGCACGTCTCTGTCTGGTAATGTGTTACACAGACCATCCTGAGTCCTGGAATGTGTTACACAGATCCTCTGCTCCTGGTGGTGAAGTGTGTACACATTCCTCCTGGCTACCGGTAAATGGTTACACAATCACTCCTGGTCCGTGGGTAATGTGGTACACAGACCTCCTGACCTGTTAATGGTGTTTACCAAAGATCCTCCTGGTCCTGTTAATGTGTACACAGATCCTCCTTGTCTGTAATGTGTTACAAGATCCTTCCATGCATCCTGGTAACGTGTTACACAGATCCGGGTCCTGTTGGTTACCTCTGGTTAATGTGTTACACAGACCTCCTGGCACGGTAATGTGTTACAACAGTCATTCCTGTCCTGGTAAGTTCAGCCTACCTGTAATGTTACACAGTCATCCTCCTGCGTAATGTTACGGGCCCGGTAAATGTGTTAACATCTCATGATGTCCATCTCTGGTCCGGGTAATGTGTTACACAAGATCCATTGCCTGGCGGTAATGGTACCACAGATCTCCTGGTCCTGGTAATGTGTTACACAGATCCTCCATGGTCCTGGTAATGTGTTACACAGATCTCGTGGTCCTGGTAATGTGTTACACAGATCCTCTGTTCGTGTTTAATTGTGTTACACGAGATCCTCTGCTCCTGGTCTGAATGTGTTACACAGATCATCCTGGTTCTGGTAAATGGTGACACAGATCCCTCCTGGTCCTAGGGTAAATGGTTACACCAGATACTCATGGGTCTTGGTAATGTGTACACAGATCCCTGGTACTGGTAATGGGCGATCTCGTCTCTAATTGTTCACCAGATCCTCTGGTCTGGGTAAATGTGGTACACAACCGCCTGGAATTAACGAGTCATCCTGGTCCCTGGTAAGTGTTACACGGATCCTCCTGCGCGGTTAATGGTCAGTACTACAGGTACTGATTTGGTACCAGTTCCGTCCTTGGTACCAGATCCTCCGGCCTCGGTAATGTGTTACACAGATCCTCATACACCTGTTAATGTGTTTACACAGATCCTCCTGGTCTTGGTCAATGTGTTACACAGATCCTCCTGCACGGTAATGTGTTACACAGATTCCGTCCTGTAATGTGACCAGCCCTGCACTCGGTAATGTGTTACACAGATCCTCCTGGTCTGATGTGTACACAGATCTTGGTCCTGGTCAATGTGTTACAAGATCTCCTTCCGGTAAGTGTCCAACCGCTGCCATGTAAGGTTACACAGATCCTCCTGGTCATGTGTAATGTGTTACACAGATCCTCTGCACCTGGTAATGTGTTACACAGATCCTCCTGCACCTGTTAATGTGTTACCAGACCTCCTACTAATGTTAATGTGGTTAATGTGTTAAAGATCTCACATGTAAGGTACCCTCCTGTCATGGTTAATGTGTTACACCAGACTCGCATCCGGATGACAGATCCTGGCATGTTGGTTACCGATCCTCGTTCTCATGTAATGTGTTTACACAGGATCCCGCTCTGGCACTGTTAATGTGGTTTCACAGATCCTCCTGACCCTGTTAAGTGTACTCAGACCCTCCTGAGCTGTTAATGTGTTTACAAGTCCTCAGCACAGTTAATGTGTTTACACAGATCATCTGGCACTCGTTAATGTGTTACACAGATGCATCCTGCACAGTGTTAACAGATTTGATGTTACACTGACACAGATCCTCCTGGTAACTGTTAATGTGTTACACAGATCCTGACCTGTAGTGACGATATGGCTGGTAATGTGTTACACAGATCCTCTGAACACTGGTATGTGTTACAACAGATCCTCCTGACACCTGTTTGATTAAACAAAGATCCTCTGCACTGTTAATGTGTTACACCGACCCTTCCTGGAGTCCGTTGTCGGTTAATGTGTACACAGAATCCTCCTGGTCCTGGTCGGTAATGTGTACCACAGACCTCCTGCACCTTTTAATGTGTTACACAGCTCTCTGCACCTGTATATGTGTTACACAGCACCCTGGTCTCGGTAATGTGTTACACAGATTCCTACTGCACCTGTATGAGTGTTAACACAGATCCTCCTACTAAATGTTAATGTGTTACCCAGATCCCCTCTACTAATGTTAATGTGTTACACAGTCCTCCTTACTAATGTTAATGGTTACACAGATCCTCCTGCACCTGTTATGTGTAAGAGCTTCCCACCTAGTTTCACTCTCGCATGTTCACTCTTGTTAATGCTGTTACACAGATCCTCCTTGCACCTGTATGTGCTTACACAGATCACTCCTGCACCTTTAAGTGTTAATCGCTGCGTTACAAACAACAAAGCGACAGATCCCTTCATACTAATGTTAAGTGTTACACAGATCCTCCTCCTAATAATGTAAGGTGGTTAACTTGTGTTACACAGATCATCTGCACATTGTAATGTGTTACGCAGGATCTCCTACAATGTGTAAGTGTTACACGATCTCCTGCACCTGTTAATGTGTTAACGAGATCCCCGCGCCCTCCCACTGGAATTATATTACCAAAATCTCACTGATCCCTATAGTAAGGAGTCTCCTCCCACTGGATCTAGTGGGTCTCCATATCTCTATAGTAAGGAGTTCTCCTCCCACTCGGATTCATCCTTAGTAAGGAGTCTCCATACACTGGATTACAAGCTTTTAGTAAGGAGTCTCCTCCAACATGGAAGTACTTCATTAGTAAGGAGCTTCCTCCACATGGAGGTTTCAGCTTATAGTAGAGGAGTTCTCCTCCCACGGGAATTCATCCTATATGTAAGGAGCTCTGGATCATTATTAGTACGTCCTACCACGGAATTCATCCTATAGTAAGGAGTCTCCTCCCACGGGATCAGACCTATAGTAGAGTCCCACGGATTCTCTAGGAGCTCTCACATTGGATTTCATCCTATAGTAAGGAGTCTCCTCCCATAGAATTTCAATTTATAGTAAGGAGTCTCCTTCCCACTTGGAATTCATCCTATAGTAAGGAGTCTCCTCCACATGGAATCTCATCCTATAGTAAAGGAGTCTCCTCACCACTGGAATTTCATCCTATAGTAAGGGTTCCTCCCACTGGCATTTCATCCACTATAGAAGGAGTCTCCTCCCACTGGAATCATCCTTCGATAGTAAGGAGTCTCCTCCACTGGAATTAATCTATAGTAAGGAGTCTCCCTCCCTGGACTTCATCCATTAGTAGTGAGCTATGGAATTACCTTGTGGTCTCCTCCACTTAATCTATAAGGAGATCTCAATCCACTATTTCACGTCAAGGAAGAGTCTTCTTCTTCCACTGGAATTACTCATCCTCTAGTAAGCTTACACTGAATATTAGAAGTCTCCTCCACGGTCTTATACTGGGGAATGTCTCCTCTCCACTGATTCATCCAAAGGTAAGAGTCTCTTCGCACTGGAATTCAATCCATAGAGGAGTCTCTTCCCAACTGGTATCATCTATAGTAAGTCGTCTCCCACATGGAATTTCATTATAGTATGAGTCTACTTCTTTGGTATTTCATCAATTAGTAAGGACGTCTCCTCTCCAGGAATTCATCTATATAGTAAGGAGTCTTCTTTCCACTGGAATATTCATCCTTATAGTAAGGATGGTCACCTCCCACTGGATTTCATCCTAAGTAAGAGTATCACTGATATCAGATTAGGCCCCTCCACTTTCTTTAGGAGTTCCCTGGTATTCATATCCTTAGTAAGGGTCTCTCCTCAACTGGAATTCATCTATAATAGTACAGGAAGCTCGTTTAGTCCTCACAATGGAATTAATCATATAGTAAGGGTTCCCTCCCACTGGATTCATACTAAGTAAGAGGTCTCACTCCCATCGGATTCATCTAAAGTAAGAGTCTCCTCCCACGATTCTCCTAAAGGGTCCTCCATGGTCACTATGTAAGGTCTCTCCAGATTCATAATATAAGGGGTCTCCTCCCATGGATTTCATCCTATACGGCCCCTCGCACCACCTCAGGCGTATGCTTGCCCACCCCCACCGCATCCTCTTACTCATTCCGAGTATCCACCCACTTGCCTCCTACATCCATGCCAATATTCCTGCGCCTCCTTGTGCCTGTGCTCTCTCTCCTGTTAGGCTCTGCCATGCGCCGCCCCACTCCTCCCCCCTTGCCCTCCTTGGCCCCGTCTTCCCCCCCCCCCCCCCTCTGCTACTAGTGTGTCTCGCACCCCCCCGCGCCTTGCTGCCCCCATGCCCCCCTCTGTCCGTCCCTTTATCCCCACGCCATCCCCCCCGCCCGCACCCCCCGAGACCGTCCAGAACCCCCCCCGAAGGGGGGCCCGGGCGCCCCCCCGCGCCCCCATTACGCTCTATACTCCCACCCCCACCCCAACATCGATCCCGCCTTCCGACCACCATCACTACGTTTGTCGCTCCACCCCCCACACCTCCCCCCAGTCTGCTCCCTGCACCCCACAAGTTTCTGCCCAAAGAGCCCCGTCCCCCCTCACGTCTTGATACCCTCTGAGATCCGCCCGCTGTCGGACCAGTCTCAAACGCTTATAGCGAACCCACTCCTCTCATCTCCCCTGACTGGCACAGAAACTATAATTCTACCCTCCCACTCTATTCCCTCACCCCCCCCACCGCATTCCCTTCGCTGGCCAGGATCTCTTTCTCACACTTGTGCCCTCTCCTCCACCCCCCCCCCTTCCGATAAGCGCTTGGCCCCACAACCGTAACCCAGCGCTCAACAGCGCCCACCGAGTACCTGTTCCACCCCACCCCACCCACACCCCCCCACAAACCCATGTGAGATCCCCCTAGTGAGAGAGGTCCCCCCCGGTCCCTCTCAACCTACGCCTATCGGAGTCCGGTCCTCGCGTTTCCCAGGCGGGCACAGGCGGCCTTTTGTGGATATTGTCCATTCCCCCTTAGCCCACCTGGACCCGTTGTCCCCACACCTACCCCCCGACAGCCCCTCCCCCGTGCTCCTGTCTGGAACCATGTAGTCCGCAGGCGACCACGCTTACCTCGATGTGACCCTTTAGTCCCGAGCCGATGACTTCCCGCCTGCTTCTATTTCTCACTCCGGTTCGCACTACTGCACATGGGCTTCACACAGCCCCCCCCCAACTGAGACCCCGATACGACCCCACATCTCGATTACCACCCCTCTGCCTGCCGGCCCCCAAGCCTTTAACGAGCCCACTACACCAATGCACAAACCGATGGTAGGGATGGCCGGTTTGCGGATCCGAACCGCGATCTGCCGCGGATTTATCCGTCGCGAACGGCGGATTTTTCCGGATTTTCCGCCTTTCGAACTGCGGATTTCTCGTATTTCGAAAATTTTCCAAATTACAGGATTTTCTCGTATTTCGAATATAACGTAATTTCGAGGAATATTTTTTATTTAATGGGTCCGCTCGCCAGATCTTCGAATTTTCGAATTTTTAGAAAATTTGCGGATCCTCGATCGGCCCGGATTTTGCGAAGTTCGGACATCTCTACGAGGTGTATTCTGAGGCTTCACTATTGGGACATGCGTACATTGCTTATCAATGATATGTTCTTATAAGGGATGTATCAGCCTAATAAAGTTTAGTAAATTAAGAAGCGCTTAGTCAATTATTCTGTCGAACTTAAGGTTAAAGTAGACAAACAAAGTAGTGACTTCTTACACATCTGAAAAGATGAGAAAACAGTGGTCTAGATAGAACTGAACTAAGCTCTTTAAAATCCGAGGATGCAATCCATCTGGTCCTGGGGCTTTATTGATATTTACTTTAGCAGATTAGCCTTTTCGGCATCTCTACAACCACCTCACAGCCCCATTATTTAATGGTCCCACATTCTCAGTCCTCATATTTTTACTATTTATATACTTAAAAAACATTTTGGTGGTTGGACTTGCTTTGGTTCGGCAATCCGTATTTCATTTCTATTTTAGCTTGTTAATTGCTTTCTTGCACTTTTATTACAGCTTTGTATTCCCGTAAGTCTTTTCTGTTCCCTCTGATTTAAAATTTTAAAGGGCATCTATAGTTGGAAAATAAAACTTTTTTCTTTTTCATGTGTTCTATAATTCCCCACAACCCCCAGAGTGTCTTCATTTTTTCAGATTCCCTCTCTGTCTGAGATACACCAGTTAGAAGAATACGTGATTGCATTCCTCTACTCCTACTTGGACTGTCAATCAAATCCTGTGACGTGATCCCTCCCTGCTCTGTAATAAACAAGAGATACGAGCATTAGCATGGGGAGGAGAGAGTAGCTTTCATGGTAGATATAAGGCTGGCACTTGACCCCCTTTCTTAATAGCTTTCACTGAATTGATGATGGGTCAAAGAGAGAAAATCATAAAACTATACTGTTCTCCTTCTTCCGTGTCTCCAGGACAGGTTGCTTTCTATTGACCACTGTGCGTGGGTGTGTTTTTCTGGATGTTGAACTTTTAAAGGACAATTATACTCACCTTTTCCCCGATCACTGCAGCATAGTACCAGGGTGAGGACCTAAAATCGCTAAGTCCTAACCCGTGGTACTTTTCCCTAACTCCTGCACTTAATTACCACAAATCTGCTTTGCCGATCCACCTGTTCCACCTCTCTTCTACTGTCATGACAGTCGCGAGGCAGCCAATTGGAAGACACGCCTCCTTGCAGAGCGTATCTTCCTATTGGCTGCCTCGCGACTGTCACTGAAGCAGGAAGAGCGGAGGAATGGACAGGAGCGATCGGCGAAGCAGATTTGCGGTAAGTAGTGCAGGATGTTAGGGAAAGTACCCAGGGTGAGGACTTAGCGATTTTAGGTCCTCACCCTGGGTACTATGGAGGAAGAGGAGCGAGGGTGAGGTGAGTATAGTTGTCCTTTAACTCCTACTGCACATGAGAAGCTTGTCGGTTAGCCGGAGTTGAGACATGGAGGAGGTAACAGAGGGGAGGGGGAAAGGGGGAGTGCTGCACACAGATCTGACACCATGGTTAAACAGAGTCACTGACATAGATAGGATTAAGGCAGCACAGTGTACATGCATTTAACTTTGCAAAGGGGCAATGTGTTTTTTCACTATAGATGCCCTTTAAAACCTTTTTCTTTTTCTCCATTTCCCTTTTTACCTGGGCATTAAGCCATGCAGGAGTGGACCTAATTTTTTTACACTTGTTCACTAAAGGTACAAATTTAGAAATGTAATAGTTTAATATCCCTTTAAAAGTGGTGCACATCTGCTTAGTATCTTTACCTAGAAACAATTGCCCCCTGATTTGAGTTTGTGCGTTCCCAAAAAAATATATTTGTGCTGAGTATTTTCAAGATTGAGGGGTGTTTAGTTGAGGGGTGTTATTCTACTTATTCATTGGTTCATTGGTTCAATTCAGGGCAAGTTGTTGGCCATGTCTCAGTGTACACCCATGCATGTAGCATACCATTTGATTCAGTACATGTAAATGATATTTGGGTTTTTTTTTACTTAAAGGGGTTATATGATTTTAGAACTTTGAATCATGCTTTTCATTCGTTTCTTTTCCAGAATTTCCAAAATTCTGCTTGTATTTGTGACAAAATTGCACCATGTGGTAGTTAAAGTGTGTACTTTCTAAAAGTATATAGTTTTTGGTGAGTATTTTTAAGATTGGGAGTCTTTTGTTTGTAAATCTGAAAGGTGTTCAAAATGCAAAGCTGACTGAATCTATTTTGTGTAATGGCACTTACAGTATGCATTTGTTCCTTCAGGGCTAGTTGGTGGCCACGTCTCGGTGTAGCATACCGTTTGGTTTAGAAAACTTGGGTGATTGAAAATGTTTTTTTTTTTACTTGTCATTGCAGTTTAGGTTTTCTAACTTTAAATCACATTTTTTATTCATTTTTTTTAAAAAGCTGCTAAAAGGATTACATACTATGAAAGATCATATGCATTCCAGAAATATCCTGTTTGTGGGGAGTATTTTCCAGATTAATGGTGGTTTTAGTTTGAAATGCTGAAAGCTGTTCATAAATGAATGTGTAATAGCACTTATGCATTGGTTAACTTCAGGGCTAGTTAATGACCATGTCTTGGTGTACATTGTGCATACATAACGCTTTGATCCAGGCTGGTGGTGTTAAGTCCTTGATCCTTGATATTTGCATCAGACAATGGTAACGTTTACTACCACATATTTATGGTTTAAAGTATAGGCCCAAGACTTTCCTAGGGAGTTATACAGACCTTTCTGCTCCTGCTAGATTAATGTATTACACAGATCCTCCTGTTAATGTGTTACACAGATCCTCCTGCACCTGTTAATGTGTTACACAGATCCTCCTACTAATGTTAATGTGGTTAATGTGTTACACAGATCCTCCTGCACCTGTTAATGTGTTACGCAGATCCTCCTACTAATGTTAATGGTGGTTAATGTGTTACCCAGACTCCTGCACCTGTTTAGTGTACAGAGATCCTCCTACTAATGTTAATGTGTTACACAGATCCTCCTGGTAATGTGTTACACAGATCCTCCTGCACCTGTTAATGTGTTACACAGATCCTCCTGGTCCTGGTAATGTGTTACACAGATTCCTCCTGCACCTGTTAATGTGTTACACAGTCCTCCTGCACTGTTAATGTGTTACACAGATCCTCCTACTAATGTTAATGTGTTACACAAGATCCTCCTGCACCTGTTAATGTAAAACACAGATCCTCCTGCACCTGTTAATGTGTTACACAGATCCTCCTACTAATGTTAATGTGTTACACAGATCCTCCTGCACCTGTTAATGTGTTACACAGATCCTCCGTCCCCTCCCACTGGAATTCATCATACAGTAAGGAGTCTCCTCCCACTGGATTTCATCCTATAGTAAGGAGTCTCCTCCCACTGGATTTCATCCTATAGTAAGGAGTCTCCTCCCACTGGATTTCATCTTATAGTAAGGAGTCTCCTCCCACTGGATTCATCCTATTAAGGAGATCTCCTCCCACTGGAATTCATCTATAGTAAGGAGTCTCCTCCCACTGGAATTCATCCTAAGTAAGGAGTCGTCCTCCCATTGGATTTCATCCTATAGTAAGGAGTCTCTCCCACTGGATTTCATCCTATAGTAAGGAGTCTCCTCCCACTGGATTTCATCCTATAGTAAGGAGTCTCTTCTCACTGGAATTAATCCTATAGTAAGGAGTCTCTTCCCACTGGAATTCATCATATAGTAAGTAGTCTCCTCCCACTGGATTTCATTATATAGTGAGGATTCTCCTCCCACTGGATTTCATCCAATAGTAAAGAGTCTCTTCCCACTGGAATTCATCCTATAGTAAGGAGTCTCTTTCCACTGGTATTCATCCTATAGTAAGGAGTCTCCTCCCACTGGATTTCATCCTATAGTAATGAGTCTCTTCTTTCTGGTATTCATCATATAGTAAGGAGTCTCCTCCTACTGGAATTCATTATATAGTAAGGCGTTTCCTCCCACTGGAATTAATCATATAGTAAGGAGTCCCCTCCCACTGGATTTCATCCTATAGTAAGCAGTCTCTTCCCACTGGAATTCATCATATAGTAAAGAGTCCCCTCCCACTGGTTTCATTATATAGTCGGAGTCTCTCCTCCCACTGGATTTCATCCTATAGTAAGGAGTCTCCTCCCACTGGATTTCATCCTATAATAAGGAGTCTTCTACCACTGGAATTCATCATATAGTAAGGGATCTCTTCCCACTGGAATTCATCATATAGTAAGGAGTCTCCTCCCACTGGATTTCATCCTAAAGTAAGGAGTCTCCTCCCACTGGATTTCATCCTAAAGTAAGGAGTCTCCTCCCACTGGATTTCATCCTATAATAAGGAGTCTCCTCCCACTGGAATTCATCATATAGTAAGGGGTCTCCTCCCACTGGATTTCATCATATAGTAAGGAGTCTCCTCCCACTGGATTTCATCCTATTGTAAGGAGTCTTCTTCTTTTAATTGCTTGTGAAGGTTCTCATTCATCCATGTCATGGTATATCTGTTGTATTCAGTTAAATCAACTGGTCTTAAAGTTTAGTTCTTAGAGACATTTCGCTAGTCACCCGACTGGCTTTTTTCAATTCAGAATGACTTGTACAAGAATCTGTTGGCAATTATGTACCCTGGAAAGTCCCAGTAAGCATATCATAGCCAAGTGTTAGCGACCTTCTGAATGCAAGGTCTTGATTACATTGTGGCTTAGAGGTGTTATCAAAACTGCCCACAGTAAGGTTTCAAAACAGGATTCTACATGACAGACAGTTGGTGTCAAGACCTCCCATCTTTATTTAGGCTTGGTTTCTTTATTTTCACATAAATGGCCTCCTTGACACCTCTCTTGAACCAGTCACGTTCCTTGCCAATGTTAACATTACAATCTTCAAAGGTATGTCCTTTATCCTTAAATGCAGGTACACGGCTGAGTCCTACCAGAGGAATTGGCTCTTCTGTGCTGGGCCATACGTTGATCAGTTGCTTTTGGTCTCCCCACATACAAATCAGAGCATTCTTCACTGCACTGCAAGCGTATATGATGTCACTTTTCTTGTGGTTTCGATTTTGGGTCTTTCGGATTGTATCAATTGCCTCAGTGTGTTGTTCGGTTTATAGCAGACAGGGATAACGGTGTTTTTTTTGAAAATTCTTAATTTCTTGGAGACCCCACTACATATGGGGTGGGTGTGGTGTGGTATTCTCCCACTGGATTTCATCAAATATATAGGAGTCTCCTCCAACGGATTTCATCCTATAGTAAGGAGTCTCCTCCCACTGGAATTCATCACATAGTAAGGAGTCTCCTCCTACTAGATTTATCCTATAGTAAGGAGTCTCCTCCCACTGGATTTTATCCTAAAGTAAGGAGTCTCCTCCCACTGATTTCATCCTATAGAAAGGAGTCTCCTCCCACTGGATTTTTATCCTATAGTAAGGAGCCTCCTCCCACTGGATTAATTATATAGTAAGAGTCTCCCCCCCACTAGAATTTATCATATAGTAAGGATCCTCCTTCACTGGATTTCATCATATAGTAAGGAGTATCCATCCTCCTTCTAATTGCTGTGAAGGGTTCTCATTCATCCATGTCATGGTATATCTACTATCTAACTAGATGGATGGTATGTCTTTTACAACCTCCAATACTAGTTACTATGAACTTTATACAGACATATGGGGAGGGTATAAGGTTGGACTAGATAGATGTATGTCTTTATACAACCTCCAATACTATGTTCGAGTAACTGTTATACAGACATTATGGGTAGGGAATAAAAGTTTGGACTAGATGGACGTATGTCTTTAACAATCTCCATACTATGTTACTATATAACTGTTATACAGACATTATGGGTAGGGTATAAAGGTTGGACACTAGATGGACGTATGTCTTTATACAACCTCCAATAATGTTACTATGTAACTGTTACAGACATTATGGGTAGAGTATAAAGTTGGACTAGAGGGACGTATGTCTTTATAGAACCTCCATATTATGTTACTATGTAACTGTTAGACAGACATTAAGGGTAGGGTATAAAGGGTGGATTAGATGAATAACGTATGTCCTTTATACAACCTCCAATACCATATAACTATGTAAGTGTTAGACAGACATTAAGGGTAGGGTATAAAGTTGGGACTAGATGGACGTATGTTTTATACAACCCCCAATACTATGTTACTATGTAACTGTTATACAGACTTATGGGTAGGGTATAAAGGTTGGACTAGATGGATGTATTATCTTTATACAACTCACCAATACTATGTTACTATGTAACTGTTATACAGGCACATTATGGGTAGGGTATAAAGGTGTGGACTAGATGGAACTATGTCTTATAACAACCTCCAATACTATGTTTACTATATGTAACTTTGTACAGACATTATGGGTAGTGTTTATAAAGGGTGATGAGATGAAATTGTCTTTATACAACCTCCAATACTATGTTACTATGTAACTGTTATACAGGCATTAGGGTAGGGTTAAAGGTGGGGCTAGATGGACGTATGTCTTTACACAACCTCCAATACATGTTACTATGTAACTGTTATACAGATATTATGGGTAGGGTATAAAGGTTGGACTAGATGACGTATGTCTTTATACAACCTCCAATACTATGTTACTATGTAATGTTATACAGACATTATGGGTGGGATAAAGGTTGGACTAGATGGACGTATTCTTTATACAACCTCCAATACTATATTACTATGTCACTGTTATACAGACATTATGGGTAGGAATAAAAGTTGGACTAGATGGACTATGTCTTTATACAATCTCCAATACTATGTTACTATATAACTGTTATACAGACATTATGGGTAGGGTATAAAGGTTGGACTAGATGGACGTATGCTTTATACAACCTCAATACTATGTTCTATGTAACTGTTATACAGACATTATGGGTAGAGTATAAAGGTTGGAATAGAGGGACGTATGTCTTTATAGAACCTCCAAATTATGTTACTATGTAACTGTTAACAGACTTAAGGTAGGGTATACAGGTTGGATTAGATGAACGTATGTCTTTATACAACCTCCAAGAACCAATAACTATGTAAGTGTAGATAGACATTAAGGGTAGGGTATAAAGGTGGGCTAGATGGAGTATTGTCTTATCAACCCTCCAATACTATGTTATATGTAAACTGTTATACAGACATTATGGGTAGGGTATAAAGGTTGGACTAGATGGATGTTATCTTTATACAACCTCCAAACTATGTTACTATGTAACTGTTATAACAGGACATTATGGGTAGGGTATAAAGGGGGACTAGATGGACGTATGTCTTTATAAACCTCCAATACTATGTTACTATGTAACTTTTGAACAGACTTTATGGGTAGGGTAAAAGGTTGGACTAGATGGATACGTCTTTTGACACTCCATCACTATGTTACTCGATGTAACTGTTATACAGGCATATGGGTAGGTGTTAAAGGTGGGGCTTAGATGGACGTATGTTCTTACACAACCTCCAATACTAGTTACTATGTAACTGTGATACAGATATTATGGGTAGGTATAAAGGTTGGACGTAGATGAGTATTCTTTATACCACCTCCAATACTGATTTTACTTATGTCACTGTTATACAGACATTTGGTGTAGGGTCATAAGGTTGGACTAGATGGACGTATGTCTTATACAACCGTCCAAACTACTAAGTTACTATGTCCTGTTATACAGGACATTGATGGTAGGGTATAAATGGTTGGGCTAGATGACGTATGGTCTTTTACACACCGTCCAATACTATGTTACTATGAATGTGCTCGTCGGGTTGAGCAGCCATTATGGGTAGGGGTATAAAGTTGGATTAGAGGGACAGTATGTACTTCTTTATATAACCTCACAACATGTAACTGTGTGTACACTGTGTTTACAGACATTCTGGGTAAGGTGTAAAAAAGTGCGACTAGATGGTCGTATGTCTTTATAGCAAACCTCCAATACTTGTTTACTATGTACTGTTATACGCGACATATTGGGTAGGGTGGATCAAAGGTTGGACTAGATGACGTTGTCTTTTAGCAATATCCACTAACTATGTTAACTAGTGTAACTGTTATACAGAATTATGGGTAGGAGTATAAAGGTTGATTCGCATGGACGATATGTCTCTGTATATAACCTCCAATCTAGTTACTAGTACACTGTATAAAGACATTATGGGTAGGTGAATAAAGGTTGGACCTAGATGTGACGTAGTGTCTTTATTAACCTTCCAATACTAATTTACTATGTAACTGTTATACAGACATTATGTGTAGGGTATAACAGTGTTGGATTAGATGGACGTATGTCCTTAATAACCTCCAATACTTGTTACTATGTAAATGTTTATACAGACATTCATGGGTAGGGTTAAAGGTTGAGACTAGATGGACGGTATGTATTTATATAACTCACAAACTATGTTACTATGTAACTGTTATACAGACCTTATGGGTAGGGTATAAGGGGACTAGATGGACGTATGTCTTTGATACAACCCTCAACTATATTACTATGTAAACTGGTTACAGACTTTATGGGTTAGGGACATAAAGTTGAGATAGATGGACGTATGTCTTTAACAATCTTCCAATACTTGATTTACTATTAACTGTTTTATTACAGACATTAGGGTAGGGTATAAAGGGTTGGACTAGAGGATCGATGTCTTTATAAACTCCAATACTATGTACTATGTAACTGTATACAGACATTTGGGGAGGTATAAAGGTTGGACTAGAGGGACGTATGTCTTTATAAAACCTCCAAAATTATGTTACTATGTAACTGTTAGACAGAACATTAAGGGTAGGGTATAAAGGTGGACTAGATGGAACGTATGTCTTAACAACTCCAATACCAGTTACTATTAAGTGTTAACAGACATTAAGGTAGGGTATAAAGGTTGGGACTCTAGATGGAAGTATGTCTTTATACAACCCTCAAATATTGTGACTATGTAACTGTTACAGACATTATGGGTAGGGTATAAAGGTTGGACTAGTGGAGTATATTCTTATACAACCTCCAATAATATGTTACTATTAACTGGTTGATACGCACTTAGGGTAGGGTATAAAGGTGGACATAGATGGACGTATTGTCTTTATATAACAACCCAATACCTATGTTACTATGGTAACTTTTAGTACGACATTATGGGTAGGGTGTATAAAGGTGGGACTAGATGACAATGTCTTTATACAACCTCCAATACTATGTTACTAGTAACTGTTAACAGAGCATATGGGTAGGGTTAAAGGTGGGGCTGAGATGGACGTATGTCTTATACACACTCCAATACATATGTACTATGTAACTGTTATACAGGGGATATTATGAGGTAGGGATTAAAGGTTTGGACTAGATGGACGTATGTCTTTATAAAAATCCAATACTATGTTACTATGTAATGGTTAACAGACAGTGAGGGGGTAGGTGGATAAAGTTGGGCTAGATGGGACGTATTCTTTATAAACCTCCAAGACTATGTTACTATGTACTGTTACAGACATATGGGTAGGTGATAATGTGGATGATGGACGTATGTCTTTTATACACTCCAATATATGTACTATGGTAATGTTATACAGACATATGGGTAGTAGGGTATAAAGGTGGACTAGATGGACGTATGTCTTTATAAACCTCCAATACTATGTACTGTGGAACTGTTATACAGACATTATGGGTTAGGGTAAAAGGTTGGACTAGATGGGACGTATGTCGATTACAAACCTCCAATACTATGTTCTATGTAACGTTATACAGACATTTGTGGTAGGGATAAAGGTTGGACTCGAGATGGACGTAGTCTTATACACTTCCAATATATGTTACTATGTAACTGTTATACAGACATTAGGTAGGGTATAAAGGTTGGATTAGATGGACGTATGTCTTTATATAACCTCCAATACTATGTTACATATGTAACTGTTATACCGACATTATGGGTTAGGTGATAAAGGTTGGACTAGATGGACGTATGTCTTTATATAACCTTCCATTACTATGTTACTATGTGACTGTTATACAGACATTATGGGTAGGGTATAAGGTTGGATTCGATGGAAGTTATGTCTTTATATAAACCTCCAATACTATGTTCCATGTAACTGTTATACAGACATTATGGGTAGGGTATAAAGGTTGGACTAGATGGACGTATGTCTTTATATAACCTCCCAATACATGTTATTATGTAACTGTTATACAGACATTATGGGTAGGGTATAAAGGTGGACTAGATGGACGTATGTCTTATACAACTCCAATACTATTTACTAGTAAAAGTTATACAGACATTAGGGTAGGTATAAGGTGGATTAGAATGGCACGTAGTCTTTATAACAACCTCCAATACTATGTGTATATGTAACTGTATACAGACATTATAGGTATGGTATAAGGTTGGACTAGATGGAGTATCGTCTTTATATAACCTCCAATACTATGTTACTATGTAACTGTTATACAGACTTATGGGTAGGGGTATAAGGTTGGACTAGATGGACGTATGTCTTTATTACAACCTCCAATACTATGTTACTATTAAATGTTATACAGACATTATGGGTAGGGTATAAAGGTTGGACTAGATGGACGTATGTCTTATACACTCATCCAATACTATGTTACTATGTAACTGTTATACAAGACATTATGGGTAGGGGTATATAAAGGTGGATTAGATGGACGTATGTCTTATAACCTCCAATCTATGTTACTATGTAACTGTTATACAGACATTATGGGTGGGTATAAAGGTGGATTAGATGGACATTTTTATACAAAAAATTTGTTACTTTGTATGTTAATATGTAACGTCATAAGCCTTTATTACAATGACAGTTTCAGTTCCAGCTGTCAGCCTCACAGTTTGCAATCACATTGTGATATAAACTTTTATGTAATATAGTGATGATTTCAAGGAACAACAATATTTGTTGATAGTGTTATAGGACAGTTAAATTGACTTATATTTTATATTTTAAACCGCATTTGCTTCCTAGAGATATAACTTTAAATAAATATTTATTTTAAAAACTGGACTAGAATCTCAGAGGTTTGTTCCTATCTGTACAGACCTGTTCTTGCTCTCACATAATGACGGTTGGATTATCCAGTCCTTACACATGATCTACAGATGAAGCTTGAACCTTCATCCTCCTGTGTCACTCTGTACAAAATTAACTGAAGGGAGATGTTCATTCTGATCCTCTGTTTTATCTGGGTACATTATGGTGTTTGGTGGAGTCATTCTGGGACTTAATGGTTTGTAAACATTCCTGTGAAATTACTGATCTACCTGGCAGTCCTTGTGTTGGATCCTTCACATATAATGTTATGTCAGTCCTGCTTGAGACCTGAACAATTATTAAACCACGATTTGAATTTGAATTATATAAGGAAGGGATATAATCATTGGAGGATCTATCTGCACATTTATAAACACTTCAGAAACTATTATATACCACGCACATATGGTTGTCACTCGTAAGTTGGATCTTAACTAAATAAACAAATAAAAAATCAAAATAAACTAAAAACTACTAAAAACAAAAAAAAACTAAAACAAAAACTATAAACTTAACTAAAAAAAAAAGTAACACGACCATAAACTATAATCTAAATATTACAAAAAAACTACAAAAAGAATATAAAATTAAAACTTTAACCAAAAAACCTAAAAAAAAACTACAACTTACTATAAAAAACTATAAAAAAATTATTATACTATTTTAAAGAATTCTTTACTAAAAACAGAAAAAAACTAAAAAACACTAACCCCCACCAAATCACCAAAAAAAAACCAACTATCTAAAAAAAACTCTAAAATAAAAAAAAACTAAAATAATAAAACAGAAACTCACTAAAAAAAACAAACTTTAACCTAAACATACTATTCTAAATAAAAAAAAAAACACTAACACATATAACTTTTAAAAAAACTCTCTACTACTATAACAAAAATACCTAATAACTTAACAAACAATAAACTAAACCTAAAATTGTAAAAAAAACGATAAACTTAACACAACTAAAATTAAACATAAACTAAAATACTTAAATATAAACAAAAAACTCAAAACTTAAAAATAAAAACTATTTAAACCCCAAACTTTAAAAACAAAAAAAAACAACACTATTTAAATAATAAAAAAAACAACCTAAAATAAAAACAAAAAAAAAAACACAAAACACCTAAACACTAAACTACTAAAATAAACCTATCAACTAAGACTATAAAAAATAAAAAAAACGACAAGAACATAATCTTTAACTAAAATATAAAAACACTACAAAACTTATACTTTAAACTTTTAACTTCTCAAACTCAAAAAAAAACAAAAAAAAAAAGTATAAAAACTCTACAAAATAACTACTAACAAAAACAAAAACATAAAAAACCAAAGCATATTCCATCTTTCCTTTTCTTATGTTTTTTTAATTCAGATTTGCAGAGCTGGTAAAAATATACAATTTTCATCCCAAGGCTACCCCTTAATCCTAGAAACTTTAATAACTACTCTTATGCCTCGCCAAACTTCGTCGATAAATATTGTCAGATCCGGTGGAAGAATTGGTTTTTTTATTTTTTTTTTTTTTGTAAACTGATATCAGAATAATGGATGATCCAATTTTTGACGATTTATATTTTTAGGCAAACCCAAAAGCTCAGAACACCTTCAGAGAACTGGCGCAATGACTTATTTTTTAATTTACAACATTTCTAATATCAGGCAAAACAAAAATAAATAAAGCCACAACAAATTTTTACACCTCACCGACCACTGTTGGTCAGGAGGACTCATGCAAGGATAGGTATGTAATTGTCTAAAACCAGCCCTTTAAGCCTAAGAGATAGCTTACATGGGGGATAGAATCCTCCATCTTTTGAGAAATTGGAGGAACCCATTATTTATGTACACTACAACTTCAATGCGCCCTTTTCCATTCATCATTGCTAATGCAACTGCTTGAGAACAGAAAGGAATCTACCACACTTGTGCACGATGATTATAATTCAAATCAAATTGGACTAGAGACTGACAGCACGAGCTGCAGAGCCTGCAAGCGCTTGACGATTGCATATAGGGGGACCTAACCCTTTGGGAAGGGCAAGCACAGTTGTAGGTTGATCCCAGACCAATATACTGAGTTTTGCCACCGTATTTACTAATGGGATATTGCAAGATCCCATATGGTGCACAAAATACACACTTGAGAGACATTTGGGACGCACATTTAGTGTCCAGTGCGCAATAACATACACAGAGCTGATGTCATTCCGAAAATTACACTACTTTTTTTATTAACAGGGCAATGAGTTGTATTGCCTTCACATACCAATGATGATTTTTGGCTCCCTATTTCTCTTTATACTGTAGAGTAAATGGAGCGGATAAAACCAATCTGGGAGTGCTGGTATGGTAGGCCCCCCGAAAACTTTTCGTCTTTATCCAACAAAGCCCCACAATGGTTCAATACTCACAAAGGATTATTTTTGTTTAAATAATTATATTGTAATGGTTCAATATTAAGGGACTATCAGAGGGTGAATGGAGGAAATAGAATCTTTGTACGTTCATTTGAAGAGGAAAGAGGAAATATTTACATTCTAAAGAAAAAGTAAGTACAATTAATTTTATAACGGATCCTTCAAACCCCCCACCACAATTTTACTGTTATAGACAAAATGTCGAAATAGGATAAACTACTATATACTATAAACACAAAACTAAGATTAACTACCCTTAGTGTCATGGACGGTTTTAGGAAAGACTTTATTTATTATTTATTGCTAGCCCCAATACTGAATGTTTCCAGACTCACATCCCAACTCCTGGAAGCTTGCGTTACAACTCATGCGCTGCAAGAGAGAGGCAGCATCAAAAGTTATTAGTCTTGCACACTCTAATATTAGCCTATAATTTATTTAGTCTTGACATCAACGTCACAAGCATGACTGGACAGCTGCTATCAGAACTGGGAATGTTGCGGAAATGCAGCTTGCCGGTTTTGTCTACAGTGAAATGTTTGGGTTGGGGGGGTGGTTGGTGGGGAATTTTTCCCTTTTAAAACTTTTCCAAATTATTACTAAGGTTTCTTCGTAAGGGTGGGATGGTGGAATTGTTGGTGGATGGAATTGGGAATTGTGGGGGCGGGTGGATGGGGAATATGGATGAATTTGGGAGTGGATTAGGTGGAATGGAATTGGAATATCCCTTTAAAACTTTCCAAATTACTTACTTAAGTTGGGCTACAAATTCCGATATAACTTTCATTTGGGGGGGGACCTCAATGGGCATCTTTCACTATTAATTTGACAAGGCCCAAACGCCAAAAAATAAGGTCCAAGCAGAAAAGAATATCGAAAGCAACATTTTAAGGCTAACCTTTACAATATGGCATGCAACTGTTTTTAATTAGGCGTGTTTCACAAGTTTGTTCTGATCACAAAATGGCTACATGTAACAGCAGCCACTTTCAGAAACCAAACCAAATATGCGTTGCCTCTGCCAATATGGTGGTACAATAACCAACCTACCTTAGTGGTGATCTGAGAACATAATAAAGTAGTGGAGGTGGTATATTATTAATAATTTAAATTTGTGGCTGGGTGGTGTAAGATCCCCTTGTTAATTTGTATAAAAAGAGCATCATTCATTGTAGGCTTATGTGTTGCCTGATGATTATATTACAGTTATATGTAGTTATAAAATTTAAATGAGCTTAATAATTCCTTATTATATATATTTTATTCTTTGAGAACAGATTTATCGTGTTCTCACTCTGTAATTAGCAGTAAGGTGAACAATTATCTGCAAGTTTCTGCAGGGCGGTTTCTGGCATTTCAAGAGTTTCTGTAAAAAAACCTCACTACCTTCCCAGTAAGTGAATGCTAAATTAGCCAAAATTACGGTGCCAGTCAGGTTAGGAAGGAGAATCAGTCAGTTAGTGACCTTGACAAGGATGCAGGTAGTGTAGTGAATTGGGGGAAACGGAAAGAAACGATTGTGCTATTGGAAAAGTGGAGAGGGAGAACAAAACAGGGTATTCAAAAAAGTTCTTAGAGTTAATTTAAATTATTTTTTATTTAAAATGGTGCTAATTTTGCACCCCAACCAACAGAGGATAGCTTTCAAAATGTTAAATAAGATCTGAATTGGTAGGGCATAAACCAAAACAAAATAGGCAAAAAAATTAGCACATTTTTAATGATAAAAACTTTTATTGAATCACCTAAATTGATTTGAGTTGAATAGTTGTAGATATAGATTTTTTATTTTTGGTTTGCATGCACAAGCAAATTATTATAATTAATTAATTTTTAATTAAACTTTTAGAGGTTAAAGCGAGAAAAAAGAGAACAGATGTGGTAATTCTGGCAATTCATACTGTAAATAGTAATAAAATAGTAATAGTAATCTCCCCACAGTATGACGGCAAAGCCTTAGTTAGTCAGAAGTTGTTGTTACGATAGAGGAGTTAACGATTGCTTAGTATGAAACCAAAAGGGGAAAGTGTAGTAAAGGATAGTATTTCAAGAAACTTACTAGTTAAGTTTGACACAAGCAGAAGAAAATAACTATTTAAAGACCTCCGACAGGCAAAGTCTAATGGAAACTATATTTTAAAAAATGAAAAAAGATATATAAAGTGTAGAATACATATACATCCAACAAAAGCAACACATCTTATAATATCACCCTTGAAATGAATGTTAGAATTGGATGAAAACTATTAAATAACAATAAGATACAACATTAAAGAGACCCCATTATCACTAATTATTTATAATTAAATGTGTAGAGTTAATCTTTGTATCACATGAAGCGGCCCAGGAAATTTTACCACCAAAAACACCGAATTCATCTTTAATAAATAGTGATAGGTTTTGTTGTTTTTTGGTTTTTTTTGTTTTTTACTCCATTATTATGATGGCAATAAAGGAGGGAAATGGACTAGGTTTACCTTAGACAAATATCTATTGTTTTGTTTTGCTTGTCTTTGAAAAGCCCCATATAATTATTTTAACTTGAGTTGTAAACCATTCATTTTTTTCAAATACATTTCCCACTCTGAAACTTAAATTCCCAAATCATTAATTCTGATAGTTGTTTGGACTCTATTGTAGTGACTATAAAGTTTTTTTATATATATTCTCTGGACGCATGTGATGAAAAAAAATCTCTTCCGTTAAAGAATTGTTCACAATCATGTTTTATGTATGAGATGTTTGTATGGAGAATGTAGCTAATAATCCTAGTATTAATATGGAGATAAGATTACTCCAATTTGTTGTTTTCGGTCATGTAGTATTATTGTATGTGGACTTTTCAGTTTCCTGATATCTATAAATGTATTACTTTAATTTACTGTATGGAAAAGAAGATTTTTTGTGTATTTGATTGATAAGTGGGGATTACCAAACAGGTAACTTCATTCTGTATAGTTAGCAAGGAAATGAAACATCCTGGGAAAAAACAGAAGGTTGACCCAGCCGTCAGGTTTGCTAAAGCTAGCTAGCCTTCTAAACAGGAACTCCCGACTCGTCATCAGCATGCGTGTAACAGAAATGGGTATTATCAGGAATTTCTTATAGTTTACTTATTTAAGGAAGGTATGGTGTTAAACGAGTTTGGTGTGGTTTCTAGTTAATTATCAGAAATTACTAATAATGTATCAGGCTTATATCTCTCTTTAGTGACCCTAATTTTAGATAATGCTAATAACTATAAACATAAAAAATTACTAAACTAACTACTAATGTGAAAAACTGATTTATAAAAAGTGGAATGTGGGAACTCAGGAGAAACAAAGGACAAAAGCCGTTTCTTGTGAATCCAACACACCCTAATGGTCTACTTGTGTGGGAAAACATAGACAGAGAGAAAGACACGTAGTTTGGTTAACAATTTTAAATTTTTATGGGGTTTTTTTCTGTATTAATGTTTTTTCTGTTTAATCAATTTAGTATCTGGAGTTCTTTATTTTTCTTTCTGTTCGATGGATCAATACGCAAACCCATATTTGACTTGGTAATGTAACAAATCCAACCCCTAGGAATGGAATTGTGAGAGCGAATAGAACTGATGTGTGCTAGAAGTTACATAACAAAACTAGTAGGCGATGGTGCGTTTTAACCCCCGTCACACAATACAACGGAAGGGATGTGGCGGGATAGCCACCATTCTTACCTTGTGGGTGATGTCCAGGGAGACACCTGGCGTGAGCGATATCCACTCCTCTGCTCAAACACCCGTGAACAAATTCACACTTTCCCTGCGTGAAAGGTGTGAATGATGTGTAGTTAGATTGGGTGTTGTGATCTCTTATGTTGATTGTCTTTGTAGAGTTATGGGATATTTTTAGAATGTGATAGTAAAAAAGTAAATAGTACACAACATTCAAATTATAGTGAACTAGTAGACTGTGGAATGATTTATCCTTGTTTACAAACCTGTGTCCAGAAGGACTTATAAAAAAAAAAAATGGCTCTATGAAGAGTTACATCAAATTAAGAAGTGTTTTTATTATTTATTTTGCGGCTAAGGTAAGGTAAAAACTTTGGACCCTTCATGCGTTTACCTGGATACTAAATGTGTTCCATTCAGCCGGATGGAACACTTTAAGGACTGAAACAAAGTATTAAAGTAAGTACTTATCTCACCTTTCAGTTTCCATCAATTTGTTATTACTGTTGCTTTAGGTCTGTTTTTGTCTCGGTACTTGTTATATTTTATGTAAGTTTGTTGTTTGCATGTTTTTATACTATAAATTATACGAAATTTTAAATAGTTAGCTGAAGAAAATGATTGACTATAATTAGAAAAATATGAGGAACTACTCGGACAAGCTACATTTTTACTTGTATATTATATTACTAATTGCTATCCTGTTAATATGCCTTCCTAGTACGTGAATGGATATTAGAACAAAAGTTATGGTCATTATTTAGTTTATTGTATTACGCGGTGCACCTAATAGAGAGGGTAGGTGGTATGTAACCTTTTTAACCACACCTCAGGTGGCAATTTTACCGATGTAGATTCATGGTACAAAAATAAATTGGTGAAAAGAAGTATATACAATGTGACAAAGGCAACAACTCTCTAAACTAAGCGTGGGTAGTTATTATTTGCCAGGGGACCAGAGTTGCCCCCTGGTAAGAGGCTCTGAGAAGGATCTTTTTATATTTGTATTACTTGTCACTGAGTGTCAACGTAAACGGAATATGTGAGAATCCAATTAATCAAGCAATAAATGATCTGGTTGCCCTAGGCACAAAGCTAAATACTGCTCACCAAATCCGAGGCGGGCAAGCTTCTACTCATTACATAAGAAGTAGCAGAGAACTAAATAGATCACACTAACTAAAGTTAATGGGTATACAATTGTGGCAATCCATTCCTTAACTAACCAATGTTCAGGCACTTCCGACTAGTTAAGACCGAACAGGCGCGAGCCGCAATCAACGTTCTCCATCACATCATCACTAACTCAGCACGAAGCTTCAACTTGCCGTGCGCCAGGCAGACGGCGTCTTTAAATTTGGCAGGCCCCGAGGACTCATAGGTGCCCTGCCTTGCATGGCACCTACTTACTGCTTCTGGACCCTCGTCTATCCGTCAGACGCTCTTTTGTTGATGGATGCGAGTTCACGTCTGGGCGTTATCCCCCCGTGAGCCCGTGACATATTTTCGTTTCGAAAAGACCAACAAAGCCCCCCTCCATCTCACTAACTCATCACTAATTCTACAAGTTTGCCTCAACACATTCACTAATCTTCCAACTTGCCGTGGAGGCAGACGCTTACTTAATTTGTCTCAGGCTACAGGCATTGCACGGAGTTCCTTTACTTACAAAAGTAAGGCATAGTGTTCATTCATAAAAGGCAAAGCCCTCCTCTAACTCATCACTCAGTCCTCCAAGTTTGCCTCACACATCACTACAGTCTCCAAAACTTGCCGTGGAGGCAGACGGCTTAAATGTGCAGGCTCATTCATTTGCAACCTTACTTACAAAAGTTTTAAGCAGGTTTCGTTCGAAAAGGGCAAACCAAAGCCCTCACTCACCACTCACTCATTAACTAACTCATCACAATTTCTCAAACTATGCCGTGTGGCGACCCCCTTCCGCGCCCCCAGAGACGGTTTTAATTTTTGCAGGCTCATCAATTGAACCTTATTTACAAAAGTTAAGCAGAGTTGTGTTTATTTATATTTTATTTTTATTTTTTTTTCCCCGTGTTTTGTTTTTTTTTTTTTTTTTTTAAGTTATTATTTTTTTTTTTAAAGCCAGGGTCCTTTGCTTTTCGAAAAGGTCGGCGCCGCATATAAAAAAGCCCCCCACCCCACTCACTTCACTCACTCACTTCCCCTCCCCCCCCCCCCCCTCCCCCCCCCCCCTATATCACTTTAATTCTCATCCCAACTTGCCGTCCCGTGGAGGCAGACGGCGTTCTCTTCCTTCCTTTTTAATTTGCAGGCTCATCATTGCACCTACTTACATAAAGTTAAGCAGTTGCGTTTCGAAAAAAAAAGTAAAAGTTTTTCGGAATCGAAAGGCAGCAAAGCTCTCACTCACTCACTTCACAACTAACTCATCACTTAATTCTCCAACTTGCCATGGAGGCAGACGGCTTTAATTTGGCAGGCTCATTCATTGCCACACTTATTACAAAAATTAAGCAGGTTTTCGTTTTCGAAAAAGGCAAACCCTCACTCACTCATCACACCCTAAAACTCATCACATAATTTTCTCCAACTTCGCCGTGGAGGCAGATAGAGATGGCTTAAATTTGGCAGGCTCATTTCATTGCACCTTACTACAAAAGTAAGCAGGTGAGGTTTCATTTCGAAAAAAAGGCAAAGCCCGCACGCACTCATCACGTATTCTCCAAGTGCCTCACACAGATTAATTATTCTCCAAACTTTGCCGTGGAGGAGACGGCTTTTAAAAGTTGGCAGGCTCATTTCATGGCACCTTACGTGACAAAAAGTGATTAAGCATTCAGGTGGAGTGTTGTTTCGAAAAGGCAAAAGCCGCAGCATCGCACGCACGCACCACGAGGCGGCCAAACTTTTTTTTTTCTTGCCGGGGAGGCAGATGACTTAAATTTGGCAGCTTATTCATTGCACACCTGACCCACGCTTACAAAAAGTTTTAAGCACGGTTTTGGTTGGTTTTTTCGTTTAAAAAAAGCAAAAGCCCTCAACTCACTCACTCAATCACAAATTCTCCAACTTTGCTGTGGAGGCAGGCAGGACGGCTTAATTTGGCAGGCTCATCATTGCACCTGACTTACAAAAGTTAAGCAGGTCGCTTTCGAAAAGGGCAATGCCCTCACTCCTCACTCACTCCACCACTAATTCTCCAGCTTTGCCGTGGAGGCAGACGGGTTAAATTTGGCAGGCTCATCATTGCACATTACTACAAAAGGTGTTAAGGCAAGGCGTTTCGTGTTTCAAAAGGCAAAAGCCCCACTCACTCACTGGACTCATCACTAATTCTTCAATTGCCGTGGAGGCAGACGGCTTTAATATTTGGCAGCTCATTTCATTTACACCTTTACTTACAAACAAGTTAAGCAGGTTGGTTAGGTTAATTTCGAAAAAGGCAAGGGCCCTCTCACTCACTCACTCACTCACTCACTCATCACTAATTCTCCAAACTTGCCGTGGAGGGCACCACGGGGTTTAATTTAAATTGGGCAGGCTGCATTCGAACGTTGCGTATGCTGTACTGGTGTTTTACTACATAAAAGTTAAGCAGGTTTCGTTTCGAAATCCAACTGTAACGAGTGAGTATCTGACATTCCACCTGTTGTAACAGGGAGTGGTATCTGAATTTTTCATTTTGCACCTGTAACGGTGAGTATCTGACATTGCACAGACTGGTTTTGTTTGGTCGATTGATGTCATCCGGTCCGATTTCAACCAAATTTGGTATGCATACATATATCCTGTACCAGTAAAAGGTTAACAAAAATTTTTTTAGCGGTGGGGGTGGAATGGGGGGAAGGGAAGGGGATGAGGGGGAAGGGAATTTATATAATGGGGGAAATGAGGGGCGGGGCGTGACCGAATATGAAATAAAGTTGGGGGAGGGGGAATTGGGGGATGGAATAGGGAAGGGAATGGGAACGGGAATAGAATTTTGAAATAACTCCTGCACACTAACGGCTGGAGCTGGTGCTGGTGTTTGGGAGCCGATTTTTAACCAAGAATCAGGGTGTGTGTGCGGGGGATCTGGCTGAGGGTAGAGGAAGGGTTTGGAGGGTTGGACAGAGAGGGAATAGTGAGGGGGTTGGGGGGTATGGGTAAGAGGGGGTGGGGGGTATTTGGTATATTAGGGTCATATCCCCCCCCCCAGTGGGCCCAACCCGGGCTACGCGATGCGCGTCGTTTATTTCTCCCGGGAGGTAGGGGTGGGGGGGTTTATTTTCACCAAAAATTTCATAGTGTGAATTATAAAAAATATATACTAAATATTAAAGTTAATGAGTTGTGGCATGATCGTTAAAAAGACTTATTGAATTGTCTTTCTTTAAATATCAAGTGCCGGTGAAGTGTTACAGCAATCTTGGATGACCATGATGCCTTTCTTACTAAAAATTATTAAGAAAGCAATACATAAGAATTAAGCTAAGAATTTAATACATCTCCGCTGCGCGACAACGAAGCGCGTCGGACAGCGCATCCGGTATGTCGCTAGTTTGATATGTGAGGATAATATTTTTAAAATTTATATTTAAAATTTTATTAAATTTATATAAATATAAAGTTTGTTTTTTTGACTTTAGTTACCCTGAAATAGGCTGCCACCGTAAGGGATAAGTAAGATCAGGTAGACATGTGTACCTGGGTTGGTTTGAGGGGGGTATTTTAGTATGGGTTATTATGTTCTTTTTTGTGTTTACAACAGCACGACAAACAAAACTATCTTGTGTCTGTTATATTGAGAATCATCTAAATAGTTTTGTTTTTTTTTTTTTTTTTTTTTACTTTCGTACCCCCGTAAGTATTGCCGCCACAGTACCAGAGTAACAAGTTTCAGGTAATGCGCACACAAGTAGATTAGAGGTGTGTGTACCTGGGTTCCTGGTTTGAGGGGGTTGGTTCGGTCTTTTTGTGTTTAAACACAAAAACTATCTTTTATTGAGAATAAATCTAAATTATAGTTTTTGTTACTTTAGTTACCCTTTAAGTATGGATGCTTGTGCCACCAGTAGTATCAGTAATGGAATAAGTAGATTAGTGTGTGTGTACCTGGGTCTGGTGAGGGGGGTATGTCTTTTTTGTGTTATAACCATTAAAAACTATCTTTTATTGAGGAGAAATCTAAAATTAGTTTTTTTTTTTTGAATTTCTTTAGTACCCCTTAAATATGGCCTTTGCTGCCCCAGAATGGATAAGTAGTTAATTAGTAGGTGTGTGGTCACCTGGGTCTGGTGAGGGGGTTATGTCTTTTTGTTGTTTACACCAAAATTAAAACTATCTTTTATTGAGGATAAATCTAAATTTGTTTTTTTGACTTTAGTTACCCTTTAAATATGGCTGACCACAGTCAGTAAGAATTGCCTACACTTGTTTGCTGACCACAGTTGTAAGTAAGGATAATAGATGATTTGTAGGTGTGTTGTACTGGGTCTGGTTGAGGGGGGTTGGATGATTTTTTGGTGTTTATAACAAAATAACTATTGTTATTGAGGATAAATCTTAAATTAGTTTTTGTTGACTTTAGTTACCCTTTAAACTGGCTTCAAGGGAATGAAAAAGGTGAGGTCACCGTAGGTGGGTGTGTGTAACCCTTGGGTTCTGTGTGGTGGGTTGGGGGGGGTGGGTTTGGTTTGCTTATATCACCGTTTGTATTTTACCATGAAAAAAACGTTGTTTTGAAATATTCACATGTGAGGATTGTACCATTCTAGTCTGATGGGAAAAAAAATGTCCGGGAATTCAAAGATAGCGCCGTAATGCTCTCGCGGATTCCTTAGCCTAGAAGATAGCACACTTCCCTATATGCCCCGCAAAATCTGTACCGCCCCCCTCGTCCCCTCCCAATTTCATTGATGTCTCTAGATCAAAAACTATTGTGGGAGAGAGATGCGGTCCCCCAAAAAAAATCC
Organism: Hymenochirus boettgeri; assembly: GCA_019447015.1. Lineage (NCBI taxonomy): Eukaryota > Metazoa > Chordata > Amphibia > Anura > Pipidae > Hymenochirus > Hymenochirus boettgeri. Next base: position 75,025 of record JAACNH010000376.1, read on the forward strand.
AAAAATACAAAAAACGAAGATTAAACGGAAGAAAAAAGAAGAAGAAGAAGAAAAATAGAAAAGAAGAAATAGGAAAGAAAAAAAGAAGAAGAAGAAGAGAAGAAGAACGAAGACGAAAAAGAAAAAGACCAGAATTATATGATATAAAACGGAAGAGAGGAAAAAGAACAGAGAAGACGACGAAAAAGAAAAGAAGGAAAGAAAGAAGAAGAAATAGAGAAGAAGACAAGAAGAAGAAGATGAGAAAAAGAAGAAGAAATAAAGAAGAAGAAGAAGAAGAAAATTAGAAGAAGAAGAAAAAGAAGTAAGAAAAAAAGAAGAAGAAGAAATAGAAGAGAAGAAATAGAAGGAAATCGAAGAAGGAAGAAATGAGAAAGAAGACAGAAAAGAAGAATTAGTGAAGAAGAAATTAGAGAATAGTGAAAAGGAAGGAAAAAGAAGAAAAAGAAAGAAGAAGAAAAGAAGAAGAAAGGAAAAACGAAAAACAAAGAAGGAAAAGACAGAAAAAGAAGGAAATAAGAAAGAGAACAGGATTTGGCTTTTTTCAAGACAAATTTAATAACTCAATGAAAAGGTTCTAGTCATTACGAACGTTGAACTGGATATGAACGCCTAGTGTTGGTAGACTTACAGCCACATCTGGATTTTGATAAATGTATTTAAAAGGTAAGTCAGTCAGTGGAAAATTCAATATTTAAAAAAAAATTGGTTTTGTATTATGATACCTGGGTATTCTTACGTGTGATCTCTGGATTTCCAAGAATTCTGTTTGATTTCATACCTTTTGCTGTGTCCAATCTTCTTCTTCTTACCGGGAGCAAAACTAAATTGGATGGTCCTACAGTGATTCAGCCAACATTTGTTGTAGTACGCTGTAGTTGTGCATTTACACCAGTTCTTTGCACTTTACGGAAATTTCAGAAAAAAATAACAAAAAACATTCAAAAAGACCAGAAGCCAAGCTAAATAAAAAATCTATATACTAGAACGCGGCACATCACTTTTTACCCTTATGGCACAACAACAACTGCTTCAGGGGGATGGTATAATAAACCCAAAACATACTTACACAAAATATAGGTCTGGCCCACGCACACGGAGAGCCACCCCCTTCCACAACGATCCCCCCAATAAACGGCACAACCAATATACGGGCTTGAAATACAAAAACATATGGATCCTCAATCTCTAAACATCAGCCCACCACCATCAATATATAAAACACCACACATACCGGGCGTCCACGGTTCACTAAACACGGCTAAGCTCCCCCAGACCCGTTCCTCCTGGTAGTGTTTGTAGCAGCATAAGGAGAGAAAAGTATGGTAGTGAAACCTATTGGACTCTATAGTGAGAATCCATTGTCACGACCCTTTAATACCTACTACCTTTCACGGACGGGACCAAACATTCATCCTGAGTCCAGTTTCAGTCCCAGTGCTCACGCTCACGCTGTCTCCCGGCTCTCCATCTTCTAAGCGCTCACCAACCAACGATCGTTCAGTCCTGCCACCCAATACCACTGTTGGATGAACCAGAAGGTAACAATCTGCTTCCTAGGTACACTGGTGCCAGAAAACGAAGCAACGGGTGTAACCTAAAGCTGGGGGAGGAGCAACAAACCTACACGTGTTCGCCATGCGTTATTCAGCACCGGCTCATCAGGGTCACATGATCGGTGTACTGGTTTAAAACCCTCACTTTAAAAGGCAACCTGCATCACATTCAATTAATCTAACCAGGTTTGAGCGGCTCAAATGGCTTCCCACTCGTGCAATACCTTATATGCAATTACACCTCTTCAAATAAGAAAGAAACACGATGACATATATACTAATACAAGATCCCCTGTACAGATAAATCCTACAGTTCCCAATCTTTTCAGTAGTGCTCAATAGCTTCAAACCTTTCCGGGCTCCCAGTACTATTCTATATTATCAAGGGCCTTGCTACATATTGTCCCCACTACCGAACTAAACTTTACCCTTTCAATACCCCTTCCATTGTTCAATTTTATCCTTATATATCCAGCAGTATTTATACACGGTTAGCTCCCCACTCCATAGCCTACCCATAATAAAAGTTTAAATTGCATCTCACATTGAGGTCAAAGGGGGTCATGGTTTAAATGTGTAAATCCACCATAATTCGTCTTGGAGGATCAACTTATCCAGATCCACCCTGTATCCCACAAAGATTACTGATTCTAACCCATGAACTTCCATTCCACTGTTGCTTCTCATGTTGTCCATCATGTGTTTGGTACAGCTGATCTCTCGTCTCTCTGGATTTTTATAACAATGGCTCTATTATTTCCTTAAAGGGCATGTGTCCACCCCAAAAACTATAATCCCCAACCTAACTGGCCCCACCATGTAGTGTAGTTTAATCCTACCTCACATCCCAACCCATCTGGTTCTCCTGTAGTCCCCCCCCACAAGTTTTCCAAAAACTGTACCACCAGGAGGCATAGCAGGTTCCATAGGACACTGCCTGCTAACCTGGCCTCCCGGAGATTCCTGCCTGCGTGATGCAGCCTTCTCCCCCCTCCTCCCCTTTTCACCCATCATCCCTCCTTCTCCATCCGTCTGCTATCCCTCCCTCTAGCGTTAAAACCCCTTTTGCTATCCCTTCCCCTATGTCCCCCAGCCCAACCGGCATACTTTTATTTTAAAAGCCTCCCCAATGTTTTACTTACTCTCCCGTTTCCTACGCGGAAAGGAGCTTGCCGGCAGCCGCGCTCGTGAGTGTTGGCTGCTGCTCAGCCAATTCACAGACGCGGGGGCGCCGGTTCACCGCGCCCTCTGCTTGCATTTCCTCACAGCAGAGGGCCGGGAGCGCGGCGCCGGACAAGAAGGGGGTAAGTAGAGTTTGGGGGGCTTTCTAAAAAAAAAATTTAGCGGTTTGGGCTGGGAGCCCAGGGGGATCACACATTAAATTTTTATTTAGGGGGAATAGCCTTTAATCCATGAGTTAGTGATCGGAGCGTCTTGCCAATATATTTGCTACAAACAACTGCATATACAGGTATACAACTGCCTTAGGACTGACAGGAGATAAATTGCGTAATAAAGAGGTTTACCATATACGTCATAACACAGTATCTCTTGCATCCGGGGGCACACTAACACATCTACCTCATTTTGTTTCCCTTCCACTTTGGGTATTAGCCAATTGTTTTGGATTTACTCTCACGAACAAGAATAGGGGAGAGAGACGATCTCTTAAATTGGGAGCTCTTGTTGCGTGTTAAAGACGGGAACTTCTCTACAGCCCTCCCAAGTCCCTGTCCTCACCTAGGAGAAACCAGTGTTTTTTAGGATAGCCTGTATTTTCGGCCATGCCTAGATTGTATCTTGTTATCAGGCAAATTTTTAGTATTTTCCGCACCACTTGTCTCTTCCTGTATGTACATGTCTGCAAATGTCGTGCCCACTTTTTTTATTGACACATCAAGGAAGTTGAACTCTGTTTTGCTATATTCAAAAGCCCAATTTTATTGTTTGATATGTTTATTGTTCAGTTAGAGCCAATTATAGACGAGACACATTCTGGGGTACCCCTCCAGATCATAAGACATACATCATGAAATGAATCCATAGACTTACTCGATTCTGGCTCAAGGTCCACAATGATTCACTAACCGTGTGTTTAATCCAGAGACCGAGATGAGGGCATGCATATTATGGGCGCATGCCGCCCATCGCGGGTCCCCCCAAGCTGAACGTAGGTCTTTAATTGAAGATAAACACTTGTTCTGAGACATGGAGAGGACATTCGACACGGGATGCAAATCAGCATTAACCTTGACCTGTGATCTCTTGTATCCAAAAACATTTTTACTGCCCTGGAGACTACGCAACTCGTTACTAGAAGTCTTCCGCCAAGAAACACCCCTTCCAATCTCTTCAAGCCATCTGTGAGTATACTTGAACTATGAGAAGCCTATAGGGGTTAAAACTGCGAAGGGCCGCAATATCACATGCTATGATATTTTCCAACATTTTCAGTGGGTAACCGCCACCCTATTCCTGAAACAATAGGTTCCGAGGGAGGTAAATCTTTTTTGTTTGTGTATCTTTGGATATGATATATGTTGTTATTCAAATTAGATCAAACTGACACGACTCCTGACATGTATTGGTGGCTGTCCTTGATTGCATCGCTTTCCAGCTCGCACGTCATCCGATGTCTCCTTGGCCATTTGCGAATGACTCTGGCCTTACAGAGAATCTGTGGCTTTTATGTACCCTGAGGAAAATCCCAATTTAGCTATCACAATCGCAGGTGTTAAGGGTGGTATTATATAGTGGCTAAGATGGTTTTTATAGGAACGCCCGAGTAAGGTGTTAAAAAACACATTGTACATGGCAGACAGTGTGTGGCTCGAACCCCCCCACCTATATTTAGGAACTGGGTTTGCTTTATTTTCACATAAATGGACCTGCCCCTTAATCACCCCCCTCACCCTCAGATGAACAGTCACGTTCCTTCGCCAGTATGAAGAAGAGTAACATTACATCTTCAAGGTATGCCTATTTGGTCCTTAAGATTCGCAGATACACGGGCTAGGTCCTGACCCGGGAATTGGCTCTTCTGTGCTTGGGCCTCGTGAGTGAAGTGCGTTGGCCATATTGCAGAGAAGTCAGTCTGGGGGGTTTGGGGCCAATGCAATATCGTGATGCATACGGACGCCGTTAGAGTCAGCTTTCTTGTGTTTGTCTAGCCTAAATTGGGTCTTTCGGATGTACCAATTGCTTGCATCAGTGTGTTGTTCGGTTAAAGCAGACAGGGATCATGTTTTTGGAAAATTCTTCTTTAGCACCCGTGTCTCGTGACCCCGCTACTGGGATGCACCATTCGCCCTGCTTTTTCCCTTCACTTTGTATCTGTTTTTTTTTTTTTTTCTCCTTCTCTCATTCTTTTTGACAAAGGCCGCAGTCTGATATCCACAGTTTTAAAGGGCTCCTCTGGATGTTTCAATTTCTTTAGCCTTCGCCTCTGTGCTAGGGGGATGTTCTCGGCTCTGTGTTGCAGGGTTCTGATGACCCCCAGCTTGTGATCTAAAGGGTGGTGGGGAGGTCAAACATCAAATAGATCTGTTGTGTGTTGTTTTCTGTAAACCTCTACTTCCAGTTTACCTTTTCCTTAACTTCTCCAAGCAGTCCAAGAAAGCCAGTTTGTTGTTTTGTATCTTCCCTTGTAATTTAATGTTGGTCCACCGCATTAATGTGTTCTTGTGAAAGCTTGTACTTCCTTCTGGTGGATTTTAACCCAGGTGTTCATCAACATATCTGAACCAGTGGCTGGGTGCTTGCCCTTAAAGGTATTAAGCGCCTGTGTTTCTACTCCTCCATGTAAGGTTGGCCACAATGGTGAAAACTGGAGATCCCATAGCACATCCATGTTTTTGCTTATAGAACTATCCCTGTATTTGAAAATACGTGATCCCGTATTTGAAAGATGTATGTGGGGGAGACAAACAGCAACTTCATGTCACGTATGGCCCAGACACAGAAGAGCCAATTCCTCGGGTCAGGACTCGCGTGTATCTGCATCTTAGGACTAAAGGACATACCTTTGAAGATTGTAATGTTAACATACTGGCGAAGGAACGTGACTGGTTCAAGAGAGGTGTTAAGGAGGCCATTTATGTGAAAATAAAGAAACCAAGCCTAAATAGAGGTGGGGGGTTCGACCCAACTGTCTGCCATGTACAATGCTGTTTTAACACCTTACTCTGGGTTCCTATAAACACTCTTAGCACTATCTAATCACACCCTTAACACCTTGGTGATATGCTAATGGGATTTCAGGTGGTACATAATGCCACAGATTCTTTACAAGTCATTCTGAATTGAAAGAAGCCAGTCGGATGATAGCGAAACATCTTCAGACTACAATTCAAAGTCCAGTTGATCTAATGAATACAACGAGTATACCATGACCTGGATGAATGAGAACCTTCACAAGCATATTTGAATATATTAAAATGTTGAGAATTGTAGGATGTTTTATTCCCATATAATTCATACTCCTGTTTAGATATGACCTTTTTCATTCAAACCTATCCAATATAGCCTTAGTTTTCTCTGAAATTCTGCTAACAAATTAGTAGATATTATTTCATATGCTTTTTATCACTCGTTGGCCTCCAATTTTACTGTGTTTGGTCATAATAACCACACTGCCTCCCTTATCAGCAGCCCGAATCACCAGGTTATCCTCTAAGTTTGAGTGATCTAATAGCCTTAGCTCCCCTTTAGTTATGTTAAGGGGCTACAATAAGGATGTGGTTATTTCATCATTTCTCTGTTGTTTACGCAGTTTTTCACAAATAAACTCCACATTAGGGAAAGCACTGAATAGAGGAAGGTAGGTCCCACCATGCAGATTTTAGTTTTTAACCCCATTAGGGCTTCTCTGCTTTTTCACGTCCCTCCTTCTGGTTCTATTTCTAAGAAGTTTTCTTCAGAAGATCGGGTAATACTCCAACGCTTGCTCTATCCCTCTTCAGATATATCTGTTATTTTTTGTTTTCTGGAAAAACCTTTCTGTCTCTCTCCTACGCTTCTTGCTGATCTCCTCGTTCTTACCCCTTCTGAATTTTTCTTTTCCTAAAGGGAACTCTGATGTTCCCCCCTTACCCTTTCTATGATCACTTTCCGATCACCTCCCTTACTGGCGCACATCTGGCCGCCCACATAGCATTAGCGTATTTATCAATGGCCGGAGTGCCATCGCCGTGGATATGTATCGCTGGCCGACGAACCATTGTATCGCGCGCCAACGACGTCGGTGGAATTTAAGTCCCTTTGCGCAACAACTGCACTTAAGTGCAATGCGCTGAGTACAATTGGCGCGAAGGGACTTAAAAATCCCTTTCCTGGCGGCCATCCGCTTTTTACAAGGGCGGCGGCATACGCCCCAACCCAGCGCTCTGACCCCCGCTTCCTCCAGCAGCCCCTCCTAACCCCCCAACCCGCTCGCACACGAACATATGGAAAAGGAGAGCTATGGATGCTCTCTGGGCAGGGGCCCAGCAGGTGGTCAAGACCACCCACGCGCACCCCTCACCCAGCATCGGCCTCCAAGCCCCCTGCATAGATTTCGGAAGAATCTTATATGATCTTTTGGTGCATATAGATTTACACAATTGTGTATAGGTGGTATTGAACACTACAAGATATAATCACATATCTTCCATTTTTAGTACTCTATTTTTTCTATCAATTGAAATGCTGATCAGGCTCTGACAGGAATACAAAAAATCAGTAACGGAAGTGAACTTTAGAATCCTGATAAAGAATACTTCAGTGTGAGCCAAATCAACACCAATAAAAGTTAACCCATACCAGAATGTTCCATTACACATGCAACTTGACCATCATTAATTCCTCGTGACCTATATTAAGAAACCCCTAAAAATACCCCAGGCCACGAATACTCACATCACTGCCTTCACAACTGCCCTCACTTTCGAGGCCATTGCAACGCATCACAGACTCCAATATTCCGTCCCATCAATCATGACACAATAATGTAACTGAATCCTCGCCAAACGCCCCCATGACGGCTTTTATGGACAAGGTGGGAAAGCCTATTAGGGCTACACAGTTAGAGACTAACACATGGCTAACATAGGGTTATGGAAAGCCTTTACAAATAGTCCTCAGGTATATGTCCCCTCAAACACACCATAGAATATTCCCTCAAGCCCCTAACTTGCTACAGAGTCGTGGACATGGTGGCTGCGTATAAACACTGTTCAGGGCACATGACCCTGGCGAGTCCAAAAGACATTGGAAAATCGTGGTCGTAACTCTAACGTTCAAGAGGTTACGTCATACTATGGTGACTCTTGCACTCTGGACCGCCTATTTGACAAAACATAGGCAATATATCTATTGAAACAAAACAAATAAATAATTCATAGTGTAGTGCGACGATATACTCTGATAGAGCAACCTGGAACAGGCGGCCCCCTCCAGACTCAATTACTAACTAAAATATGGTGGCTATGCGAGACGGATGGTGGTTAAATTGCTGAGGGACACGCTGAAGTACTATGAAAAATCATGGAATCCCTGTCTATTAGCGACTGTTGATGTCCGGGGGGGAACCCAAGGATTCCTTGGGACTGGGCCCGGGACGGTGACGGTTGGATTGAACAAAAAGAAAGAAAAAAAAGGGGGGGATGTATATTTGTGAGGAACTCAATAAAACTGTATAATCGGATCATCAGTACTCCTGTGCTCCCACATCCATCTCGCTCCCACCAATTCCAGGCACCATATGGTTGTGCCCTTGACTCGTACCCAGGGTACTACAAACCTGATTACCAAACTACATGGGACGGGGATTCCCGAGGATCCTTTTCTGGTCACCTGTGATGTGGAGTCCTTGTATACTACATCGAGCACCATATGGGGTTGGAGGCTGTCAAATATTTCCTGATATGGAAAAATCTGAACTTCGGATAGACATCATTGTGCTCAAGCTTTGCAGGGTGGTGTTAACGCACAATTATTTTCTATTGAGACAGAATATTATGTACATGAAAGGCACGGCGATGGGTTGCCAGATGGCTCCCTCTTACGCCAACAGTTTCTGGATGGTGGAGAGAAGGAGAGTCTTTTCTGAGGACAGTGGTACTGTGCGTTCATCACATGACAAGTGAAGCAGGTCTGGTCATCAGAATTTATAGACGACATAGTATCTATTTGGAGTGGGTCTATGAAACATGTTTCACTTGACGTCGAGTATAGATCACATCCTTAACCGACCAACCAGGTTTAACATCTTCCCTCACCAAAAAACCATCTCGATAGTAGTGTTGAGTTCCTTGTATGGTATTAGAAAAACAAGGCTGGCAAATTGATTACAAACACTTGTAGGAAACCTACGCGGCAAATTCTCTTTACATTTTTGAAGTGCCACACCAGGGGTACTCCTTAACAAATCCCCATTCCTAGGCGCACAATATTCCAGATGAAGCGAATTTGCACTAATAACTCTGACTACGTGTGAACTTCACGGGAACTACAGAGAGGTTGTCGCAGGGTTTATCCTAGAGCCTTTTAGAAAGGGGAAAAGGCAAAAATAGCGAACGTACCACAGGCAGGACCTCCTCTGCAAAAGTAATAAATAGAGAAGAGAGAGAAGGTTTAGTTAGATACACAACTACCTCTTTGGTCAGACATGGCACTCTTTGGAAAGATAACTGAGTCAATATGGAGCATATTAAAGAATTTGATACTGTTTGGTGCTTCATCTCAACACTCACGTCTCTACAGCTTGGGGCGAGGAAGTAGAATTTAGCCGATTATGTCACCAGGAGTATATAGACACCAAGGTGTTAACACCAACAGTCCCAAAAACATTAAGGTGCATTTCCTTGTGGCCAGTGTGTGTCGTACATATATGTATAAAGGGTTGAAGTGACTGATTCAGATAACAGAGATACCTTCCCATCACTCACTCATATTTCAACTGCACGTAAGAGTGAATGTATAATATATGTAATCAGGCTCAGACCGCTTGCCCCTCGGTGCTTACCTGTAGGCACCGCGTCCTGACGTTGCCGTCACCTCCTGCAAACGTCCATGTGACGGCAGAGGGAGTGGAGTCCGGCGTCGGATAGCGGGCAATGGTAGTCCCTCCTCCTAGGCTGCGCGCTAGAGTTGCACGGGCCACATTCCAGCATGATGATGACGTCGGAGGGCCTTTTCTAGCCCTGCTTGGGGTGGCTTCTTGCTTGGCCAAGTTCAGATTCAGTTGTTCTGTCTTCAGCTCCCTTTGCTTGTTTTGCTCGTCAAGTTTGTTCACTGATACTTGGTGTCCCGTTCAGCCTTTGCGTCTTCCTGAGACCTGTTTCAAGTTCAGCTTTGGTCTCCAGTTATCACAGCCGGCATCCGTTTTCCAGTTCAGCCTTTGGGTCTCCATTTTTCATCCAGCTGCTACCCGTTTCCCAGTTCAGCCTTTGGTCCCATTTCATCCACCTGCCCCGTTTCCATTTCAGCCTTTGGTCTCCATTCATCCAGCTGCATCTCACCCGTTTCCAGTTCAGCCTTTGGTCTCCATTTTATCCAGCCTGCATCCGTTTCGTTCAGCCTTTGGTTTCCATACATCCGGACTACCCCAGTTCCAGTGCAGTTGTCCAGTATTCGAGACTATCTAATCGGTACCCTATTCCGTTCTCCAGTATTTAGGAGTGGTCTCTTACCACTCAGTTATTGTATCTCCATGGTCCTGTAGTGCCCTTACCCTGTTTCTTTACATTGCTTCTCTACACTGCGTGGGTGGTTGCTGTGAACTTTGATCTGGAGCCGCAACATCTGGTGTCTGTCTCGCCCAACAACATCCTCACCATCTCAGGCTCTGGAGAAAAAAAGACCGACACACTTAGACATCTGCGTCCAGTGAGAGGGTTTGCAGGGACCTCCCCTGAAGATCGATTACAGTCATACAGTGTCCTTTTGAACCTACTTTATGTAGAGACATCCCGAAACTTAAACAGAGAATCTAAACTCCTGTATGAGTATCAGACTAGCGGCGGGAAAAGGGGAAGAGAGAGGAGAGAGAGAGAGACAGATGAGAGAGAGAGGACGAGAGACAGAAGAAGAGGGAGAGAGACGGAGAAAGGAGGAGGAGAGGAGAGGGAGAGATGGGGAGGGAGAGAGAAGGAAGGGAGGAGAGAGAGAGGAGGGGAGGGGAAGGGAGGGGTAAGAGAGACAGAGGAGCAGAGAGAGAGCGAGGGAGGAGACATAGGAGTAGGAAGAGGACGAGAAGAGGGGGAGAGAGAGACGGAAGGGAGAGGAGAGGGGGAGAGGGAGAGAGAAGAGAAAGGACGATGACAGGAAGTGGGGAGGGAGAAGGAGGGAGGACAGGAGAGGAGAGGGATGAGAGAGAGGAGAGAGACGGAGAGAGAGAGGAGAGAGCAGGAGGGAATTTTTAGGAGAGAGGAGGAGAGAGGACAGAGGGGGGGGGGGGGGGTGGGAGGAGAGGAGGAGAGAAGGAGAGGTAGAGGCGAGGGAGTGGGGAGAGGACACCTCTAGGACCGATCGGTAGCAGAACGATAGCAGAACACTTTCTGGGTACACCATGGGGGATGAAAATAGTGGTGAATAAAAATAGCCAAACCTGAGAAAGCAGTGGTGACACTAATAAACAGGCTACTTCGGTGTGAAGAGGTGGATGTACCAACTAAAGGACCATTATGTTCCCAGGGGATATGTAAACGAGGGGCTCTGCGATTCACTCCTTTTTATGAAATCAACTGTGGATTGATAATAGTTTTTTATCTGTCTTTTACTATTTAGAAGCAGCCTTAGCAACTATGTGGTATTGATTTAGGTGGACTACGGCTGGACATGGGCCACTAACGTTGTTGGAGATTACCTTATTGCATGAAAGACCGCATCGTACTTTGCCTGGCATATGGATATTGTTACCACTGTCTCATTATTGCTTTTCATATGGAGGTGACATCTACAGTGGATCTGTGATAACAGAATTCTTGGATGTTCTGAGGACACGTTAGGATTACAAATTTGTAGCTATATATGAGTACTAGTGGAACATTACATACCTCTGGCATATTATATGAAAACTTGTTGTGTGCCTTTAAGTCATCATCACATTTGGATATAATTTGGATGTATTTAGGATGTCTAATAGGACTTGGATGCATATGTAATTAAGGCTTGCCTTTTTTGCCTTTTTCGATTGGGGCCCCAAAATTATTATAATTTTAAACATACTTTCATATACCATAACTAATGTCCCATCAGTGGGTATCGCAGTGGACCTTGTTGTCCTATGTGATTTCCATATAGTCGTATATCTCATTTATAGATTCATACTGTGTTAATAGTCCAATGTTTATTGAACGTGTATATTTGTATATATTTGGTTGTATTTAGCTAGCAGCATCGGCATCTTGTGACTGTTACAAAATGATATCTGACCTCTAATTTAGTGGACATGACTTCATGGGGGCAGTGTGGGTACTGTGTTACTGCTCTCCCTGGGGGGTGGTATCGCCACTTTTGTTGCAGATACACGCCCCCTTTTGAGACCTCTCCATTCAAACACACTTGTATCTGAATATAGACGAGGAATTGACGGACCTTCGCCGCGCTTCGGATGGATTGACGCTCACACGTCATCTAGTGTATCGCGGAGATTGGTTTTTTCATGTAGATATTGTGGCGCGCGCCATGTGAAACTACACGCTTGAGAAGCCTCAGGTAGTGGACAGTTGTAACGCGTTATAGCGTTTTCTTTATGGCTGCTACCCTCCTTCATTCAATGACCGACTGAAGATAAGTTGGCTGACTGCATTTACGTAAGGGTTACAGGAGGTTGTTACAAACAGTTAATAGGAGGGGTGTGTAATTGATTTTAGTGACCTTTTTCAGGTCCAGTGAGCTCTAAGGGATGCTTACATATATCAACCGTCGTGCATAGTCCTTGGTTCTGTTTTGTTTCAAATATGCCCGAGCCCCACTGGGATGGATAGTACTGTAGCGTCCGGTATAAATAGTGTATAGCACGTATCTAAAAGATTTCAAATTACCAGCAGCACTTATATAAAATGTGTTCGTTTTATCTTCAACCATATACAAAATACTCACAAGTTCCCAAAAAAGCAACGTTTCTGTTAGCCCTGTCAAGCCTGAAGGAACATGGTGAAAAAAAAGACTGGGCTCACAAGGTAGCCCAGGTAAGTAAACTTGAAACTTTACAGGGAGATTAATAAAAGTTCTTATCGTTAAAAATGGTGCTATATTCTCCCCACCAATAAGGGCAATTTATTAGCCCATTTTTTAAGATAAGAACTGTTTATAATCTCCTGTTTATATTACTTCACATGGTGTAAGGATGCCCATATTCATAAAGGGGGTTTAATGTCTAAGTTGTAAGCCATCCATCTTATTATGCAGTTATCACATGTGAAAGGGTATTTCTCCCCTTAAAAGCCAAAAAGTGGCGACGATAGCAAGTAAACCAGTTCTTGATTTGCAGCATAGAACAAAGCAGACAGTTTTAACGGGGAAGTTCAGTGAAAGTACAGTAGACTTTTCAGGTAAAAAGAGCAGTTAGTTTTCACATCCAATGTACCTTAATCTGCCAAATTCAGCATTGTTGTTCTGTGTATCAAATAAATGCAGCCGAAAAAATACTGACTTCCTGTTGCAGTGACCCTAATAGAGACCGTTATGGACTTGCCCTTGACCCAGCCCTGGGTTGATTCGTCTGTCAGTAGAGATCTGAGCATCTTGGACGCCACCCAAAAATCAGTAGAAAAATAACTGTTAGACAAACATCCAAGGATGTGGGCATTCTGGGAAGAAGAAGCACTGTTAGAACCTTGAAATGGCAGCTTCATAATGTCAACATCAGGGAACACGGCAAAGGGTAAGAAATCAACTGATTTTTTCAAAATGAGGTGAGAGAATATGCTAGAATTAACTAAGAATGCATTCACACAAACTAACAATGTACAAATATTGATCATTTCCGCTGAAACGTCCGGTTAAGGTCAACCAGAACAGAGGGCAATTACATTTTCATTAAAGTATACTCATTACAAATCACATTTGTAATAAACCAGGTAAAAACAGCAGTTGGGGTTGCGGGCGATAACTGACAAGTCACTTTTTTTTTAAAGGGTGCGACATGCTCTTAATAGGTATTACTGTATGTCCTGAACATATTTGATATTTCTTACAATTGCAAGATATCCATATTTATTTTACATCACATGTATTCTTCTAAGTTGAACAAAATGTTATTAAAGAATGGCAGCCACAATTCAGGATACAACAAAAAATAAAAAAAGTAGAAATATTTATTGAATAAATAGGTTTTATAACCAGTTTATATTCTATTGAATTTTTCCCACAAACTTTTACAATATCATTTTTAACCTGCAATTTGCTTCCTAGGGATAATAACTTTAAATTAAATATTTATTTTAAAACTGGAATAGAAATCTCAGAGGTTTGTTCCTATATCTGTACAGATCCTGTCTCTGCTCTCTACATAATGACGGTTGGATTATCCAGTCCCTTACACTGATCTACAGATGAAGCTGAACCTTCCATCCCCTGTGTCACTCTGTACAAATTAACTGAAGGGAGATGTTCATTCTGATCCTCTGTTTTATTCTGGGGTACATTATGGTGTTTGGTGGAGTCATTCTGGGATTAAGGTTTGTAAACATTCCCTTGAAATTACTGATCTACCTGGCAGTCCTGTGTGTTGGATCCTTCACATATAATGTTCATGTCAGTCCTGCTTGTAACCTGACAATTATTAAACCACGATTTGAATTTGAATATATAAAGGAAGGAGATATAATCATTGGAGGGATCTTATCTGCACATTTATACACATTCAGAAACTATTATATACCACGCACTATTGGTTGTCACTTGTAAGTTGGATCTTACTATATTATTTATTTTAAAAATCAGAAGCAGGGTTAATTATTCCTACCTCCTAAAATTGTTTTCGTTGGGAGCACCTCCATGAAGAAAATGTCATTGTCTACTTCCAGTTTGGCTCATATAGGAAAGTCCAGACGCCTGGCAGATGTGATTTACTCTATACTGGGAGGTAGAAAATTATCAACCCTACATACCTACCCCAGTTATTTTTTACATTTTAGTTTTCCTTTAATAAATCTGTCCCAGTCAATGACTAAGCAGATTTCCTACAGGAAATGGGTTCCATGATCGCCAAGGCTGATAAGAAGCAGATATTAGGGGTACAAGGGGTATATAGGCAATGGCCATTGTAAAGCTTATTTCTGGAGACACACAAGCACCGTACCTATATCACTGGGAGTCCTAATGGAAATGATAGAAACAGTTTACATACATACATATGGAGAGTACAATATATATATATATACTATACTATGTAAAATAGTATTCTGGGGTGTGTGAGCACATTATATAAGGGATAATACGCCCCTTACAGTGTAATATAAGGATATAAAGTCACCAAGGAGTTCCCTGGCCATATAGAAGCATGAGGCCGAAGGTCAAGGTCTTTTATACAGGACAGGGAACTCCGAGGTGACTTTATAAACCTTATATTACACTGTAATGGGGCGTATTATTTCTTATAATATATAAGTTTTAAAAAATGAATTTACTGGCTAGTCCCTTTAATAATCCCTAACTAGCGTTATCCCTTCACTGAATAATTACACTAAATACACAGTAACCCCTGTCAGCCCTGTAATAAAATAGATTAATGAATACATACCAGACTTGGACATCCTCCTGGCAGCCTTTCCTCTGGAATTCTCTGCTCCCTTTACATTTCTTCCTCCTTCCCCTTTAAACAGACTTTCCTTGTCCAACCCTGCAATAAAAAGATTAATGTAACAGAGAGACGTTTACTGTTTGTAAAATCCTTATCATTTACCTTCATGTAAAGTCCCTCCCACCCGTAACTGTTAAATCCTGTCAGCCGTGAGACAAACTCCTACAGCCCTGCGAGTGAACTTAAGCAGAGCGTGCAGAGGAAGTTGTCAGTACGCTGACATAGACGCTCTCACTCGCAGGGCTGCGGGAATTTGTCTTGTCACGGCTGATTGGATTCAGGTTACTGGGTGAAATGGATTTTACATTAAGGACTAAGATAAGGATTTAACGAACAGTAAAGGTCTGTGTGCTATAGCTATCTTTATTATTGCAGGGTTAGACAAGGAAAGTGTTGGTTAAAGTGGAAGGAGGACGGCAAATGTATGGGGAGCAGTAGTGGTATATATTCTTATAAAAATCACTCAACTACGTAGTTGAGTGGTTTTTATAAGGATATATTCCACTGTTGCTCCCATTATAATCCAGGCCACTTATATATTATATGGGGTATTATACCAGAAATTACGCACTAGGGCAACACCTATGTAGGGGCAGGTACAGGTATGAACTTCCAATGATTGTCCAATATTGTATAGTAAATGTTATTTAGGCCTAAACAATGAAAAGGAGAAAAGCGCAGTGGGTGGAGTTTAGATTCATTTCTGAATACAGCCCATAATATCCAAGGGTTGACCTTGTCAGAATTGTTCCTTTTTTGCCCAGAACTATATTAAATTATTAAAACTTTGAACCCCCAAAATGTAGTAGCCTTTCCCAGCTCCCTTTTTAATTAGGGGCAAACCATGTGTAGTAAGGGGTTTGGGAATGTCTAGTTTTATACGAGTGGAATTGCTTTCATTCAATGCCAGTTTTGCTGTCTCTGCTGATGAAAAACACACATCATTATTATTGTATGAAGCTGCTTGTCTGTGGGAATTCTGATATTAAATGTTGTGTTAACTCTAAGATTGTCTGTATACAAAGTTCACTTTTAGGGGTGTAGTTTTAAACGAGATCGCTAATTTTGCAATTTCGCAATCGCGGGGACATCTCAATGGCAAAGATCCTTATTATCCTCATATTTAGAAAGCCGATCGTTTATTGCATTAAGTCCACTATGGTGGCAAAAATCTACATTGCACGGTAAAGGTTTTCTCGGCTCTGTGTTGCAGGGTTCTGATGACACCCAGCTTGTGATCTAAAGGGTGGTGGGAGTCAAACATCAAATACTGATCTGTATGTGTTGGTTTTCTGTAAACCTCTACTTCCAGTTTACCATTTTCCTTAACTTCTACCAAGCAGTCCAAGAAAGCCAGTTTGTTGTTTTGTATCTTCCCTTGTAAATTTAATGTTTTGGTCCACCGCATTAATGTGTTCTGTGAAAGCTTGTACTTCCTTCTGGTGGATTTTAACCCAGGTGTCATCAACATATCTGAACCAGTGGCTGGGTGCTATGCCCTTAAAGGTATTAAGCGCCTGTGTTTCTACCTCCTCCATGTAAAGGTTGGCCACAATGGGTGAAACTGGAGATCCCATAGCACATCCATGTTTTTGCTTATAGAACTTATCCCTGTATTTGGAATAGGTGGTATTCAGGCTTAGGTCCAGTAGGGAACATACCTGTTCTAGGATTAGATCTGTTCTACTGGTAAGGTTGCTGTCTTGGCCTAGCCATTTTCTCACCATGTCAACTGCCTCCTCGGTGGGTATACAGGTGAAGAGAGATGTCACATTATAGGATACCATCATTTCTTCTGCACCAAATAATACATCTTGAATCTTGTTGGTGAAATCCTGGATGTGATGCTTAGAACTTCCAACCAATGGTCCTAAGATGTTGGCTGGGTATTTCGCTACTTTGTATGTAACATTATTGATGCTGCTGACTATAGGTCTTAGTGGGGCCCCTTCCTGGTGTATCTTTGGGAGTCTATATATGCATGGATGTGCCTCACCAGGGTAGAGGCAATGATACATTGCTCGGTCAATGGCTTTATCCTTTTGAAGCTGTTATAGTAATTCTATGACCGTTTTGTTATACAAAATATTGTAGCATAAAATAACCCCTATAATCGGACTGACACCATATCAAGTGTGGGTGCTATGGGTGAAAACATATATGCCATAAAATGCAATAGACAGGTTGGGTGGACCCCCCCCCCTCAAGTACCCCATTTAACTCCCACTGGGAGACACTCCACCGATATTCTGAGGGAAATGAAATCCCCTAAAAAAATAAATAAATCTAACAGTTATGTGTTGTGTGTTCATATAAAAAACCTGTCTTTAATGATCACATATTAAATACACATAATCTAACCATGAAGACGATTCCACACATAAATATCAATGAACATATATCAGAGTCAAAACAGTCATTGAGACTTAATAAAGCAGGAAGAAGAAGCAAATCTTGGTGGGGCAGAGCTACACATCGGACTATCCAGATTCAAGATGGCAGCAACTTTGAATCTTCAAAGGTAGGCTCTGGAAGGGCATAGGGGGGAAATGCTAACAGTTTATTTTAGCTGCAGTTTCCAACTAAACTTAACTTTATTTACAGCGTACTTATCCTTTAAACATAGATACAAATGTACAGAGGAAACTTCAAATAGGTCACCGATCTCCTGTGGTGAAGGCTTTGGTGGATGTTGAGCTGGCGGTGGGTGTGTGGTAGGGGACGGTGTGAAAGGGAAAGTAGGTGATGTAGCTGTCTCCTCTGCAGGTTTTCGATAAATATTAAAATATTTGGGACAGTTTGTTTCAACACATGAAACAAAGGTCATTAAGTTTTTTCATTCACAAAAAAAATTGGCTCAGGGTTTTCCACTTCACATCAGTCAAAGTGGTAGGGAGACTTGGACGTCAAAAAGGCTGAGCTCCAGGTCATACTTCTGGAGATTTTCCTTCTCACCCTCTGTATGATCCTCCTACTGTCCTGCTGAGTCTCCACATTCTTATAGTCCTTCTTCAATAATGTTGTGACCAAAAATGGTAGTTAGAGCGCCATTATCGGAGGTAAAATGCCAAATTGAAAATGCCATACTATGGCGATCTGTCATAACCGCTATAACAGATTTTGGATATTCGTAATGGGGGAATGTGCTATTATGAACAACAATACAAACACACGAGCACAGGCACATTTTGTATTCTCAGACCTCGCGATGTGGAAAGGTTTTTCTTAACGCAATGAAACTGTTATCAACCATTTTATTTATACGATCGAGCACTCGCCGTGGCAAAGTACGGTGAAAGATGGTGACACTGTGGAGCAGCGATAGGATTCAATATTAAGATTCACCATCGGTTATCAACATTTTAGAATTTGGCGAAAATGTTGGCAATCACGTGGCGAAAAGTTAATAGGTAGGAAGTGATGGACTACATGACAACATAAATTGCCAAACGGTGCTTATTTATTGTGCTACACACACAACATGTTTCGGTAAATAATCCTTTATCAAGTGTGCAAACGTGCTCAATTTATACAGATAGATAGGAAGTGTCACTTGATAAAGGATTATTTCCGAAACATGTTGTGTGTGTAGCACAATAAATAAGCACAGTTTGGCAATTTATATTGTCATGAAGTCCTTCAGTTCCTACCTAACTCTGCTTAATTGGAAAATAAACTGTACAAGGACTACTCTCCATCAGAGTGTGTGTAATTTAAGGGAAAGAAGATAGATATGGGCCTTATTTCACTATAAGAGCAATGTTTGGAGACTACATTAACCATCATTATAAAGCCAGGCAACGTTGGCTCCACACAAAATACCCCACACCACATTAGCTACTGTTACACATTTCACAGTGGAAGTAACTCTTGCAGAATTAGGCCAACTACATTTGCCATTTATCTAGAGCAAGACAGGAATGACCCAAAAGACCAAAACAATAAAGGGCTGACCCCAAACATAAAACGTTAGACACTTTGTAGATGGTCTCTCTATGAACATGAAGGCCACCTCTGCCAGGAGATAAGGGCGAGATCTCAATGGAATAATGTGCATTCATTTTGCATGAAACCGGTGGCATAGCTCCCAAAATGACATGTTAATAAATCGAATATATAAGGAAAAAAAATACAAGATAAACTAAAGAAACTCCATGTTATAGAAAAATCCATCCAAACTGAAATTGCCAAACAAACATATAAAAAAAACACCATAAAGTCCTTCTAAATGTGTTCTTGGAAAAAAGGACAGTTGTTTTGCAGAACGCGTTGAACAAAAATTTGGACTTAAACTTTACTAAGGCAACATTTGTACAAAACAACCCTAGCTTACTAAAGAAAGCAATGTGAATAATATGTGCAGAGCAGTGCACTCTGGGACAAATCCACACTGTTAAACAGTGAAGAGGTTGAGTATTTAGAGTCAACCCCATGTTAGCTGTGTATATAAAGTGCACCTGTCACCTGTGCACTGCAGGTTATTGGTAAATCACAAGGGTGGCCGTTAATATATAGCCGCCATTGTACGTTTACACCAAATGTTCATTAATTTACGAACGTTCAGTTGTAGAATACCATGCGGTAGTAAATGGTATTCTATGGGAATCATAAATGTACGATTGCAGTCATAGATTTAAAAATGGTAAATTAACGATTGTTAAAGGCGCGGTACCGCTAAAAAAATTAAACGACGCCTTCATATGGCCCCATGATAGAGTTAATATTCAGAAGGCAAATGTGTGAAATTATTTATTCTTTGTACCACAGTAACATACAAAGTCATTAACGTCAAACCAATGCAAGTTCAAGCCTTTTGCCATAAACACACTAATTGATTATATAGAAACGAGATTCAATAACGAGATCCCTATTGTTAAAAATGGTGCTAGTTTTGCTCCAGCCAATCAGATCTTATTTAACATTTGAAAGCTAACATCTGATTGGCTGCGGCAAAATTAGCACTGTTTTGAACAATAAGAACTGTTATTGAATCTCCATGAAAGTTTCTTAAACTTTTTACTGCTTTAAATAACAATTTGTCCTCCCCCCCCAAATAGTCATACTTATCACATAAATTCAGACCAAAGCTAAAAATTACTGAAAAACATTCAATCATTTACAAGAGGCAAAATGTAGTTCAAGGCAATAGTGCGCTCTGTAATAAGGACTGGTACGTAAAAGAGGAATCAAGGAAATATGTATTATAATTATCTGTGGTATTTAGTTTCATCAACTGGAATTGAAGTTTAATCCTTGAATAGGTTTCTCTTGAGAATGACTTGTACAAGAATCTGTTGGCAATAAATACCCTGGAACCAAGCAAGGTGCCACAGACCTCCATATAACAGCAAGGGGTCAGGGACCTCCATATAACAGCAAGGGGTCAGGGACCTCCATATAACAAAAGTCATTAAGGACACCTATAACGAGGTGTCAGGGACCTCCATATAACAGCAGGGGTCAGGGACCTCTATATAAGCACAAGGGGTCAGGGACCTCCATATAACAGCAAGGGTCAGGACCTCCATATAAACAGAGGGTCAGGGACCTTTAAACGCAAGGGTCAGGACCTCCATATAACAGCAAGGGTCAGGACCTCCATAATAACAGCAAGGGGTCAGGGACCTTCCATATAACAGCAAGGGGTCAGGGACCTCCATATAACAGCAAGGTGTCGGGACCTCCATATAACAGCAAGGGGTCAGGGACTCCATATAACAGCAAGGGTCAGGACCTCCATAAACACAAGGGGTCAGGGACCTCCATATAACAGCAAGGGTCAGGGACCTCCATATAACAGCAAGGGGTCAGGGACCTCCATATAACAGCAAGGGGTCAGGGACGCTCCATATACAGCAGGGGTCAGGGACCTCCATATAACAGCAAGGGTCAGGGACCTCAATAACAGCAAGGGGTCAGGGACCTCCATATAACAGCAAGGGGTCAGGGACCATCCATTAACAGCAAGGGTCAGGGACCTCCATATAACAGCAAGGGGTCAGGGACCTCCATATAACAGCAAGGGGTCAGGGACCTCCATATAACAGCAAGGGGTCAGGGACCTCCATATAACAGCAAGGGGTCAGGGACCTCCATATAACAGCCAGGTCGGCCAGTCGGCCAGGTAAGAGGGAAAATGTGCATCCGTCATTATCAGGTACCTTTAAAGTAATGAAAGCTGATACCATTGGGCTGTGTATGGCTGCATGGCCGATCCCCATACCACATGTGCCAGATGGAAATCACATGTGTATGGCCACCTTAAGAGGTGTTACCAAAATGCCCAGGGTAAAGTGTTTAAAACAGCATTGTACATGGCAGACTAGAGTCCTGAGCGGGTCCAATTTTCCAGACCCGCAAAAGCGGTACCCGTGACCCGACCTGAAACCCAACCTGCTTTTATTCTTTCTATCTAAAATTTGTATAGGGAAGTTAAAAAAGGTGTAAAAGTTAAAATAAATATTTTATTTATAACCAAAAATGTTCATAGAAACAAAACTACATTACCACTAAAATACCTTCAACTTGCAGGCTTCCAAATGTCTGAAAACTACAACTCCCAGAATTCTCTGGATGCCTTTTGCTATTGTGAGTGCTGAACTAGACAAGTGTTTGGAAAAACAGTGTAAAATTGATCACTCACAACTACTACGTTACCCCAGTTATTTTTTACATTTTAGTTTTCCTTTAATAAATCTGTCCCAGTCAATGACTAAGCAGATTTCCTACAGGAATGGGTTCCATGATCGCCAAGGCTGATAAGCAGATATTAGGGTACAAGGGGTATATAGCATGGCCATTGTAAAGCTTATTTCTGAGACAACACAAGCACACGTACCTATATCACTGGGAGTCCTAATGGAATGATAGAAACAGTTACATACATACATATAGAGTCAAATATATATATATATATACTATACTATGTAAATAGTATTCTGGGGTGTGTGAGCACATTATATAAGGGATATACCGCCCCTTACAGTGTAATATAAGGATATAAAGTCACCAAGGAGTTCCCTGGCCATATAGAGCATGAGGCCGAAGGTCAAGGTCTTTTATACAGGACAGGGAACTCCGAGTGACTTTATAAACCTTATATTACACTGTAATGGGGCGTATTATTTCTTATAATATATAAGTTTTAAAAAATGAATTTACTGCTAGTCCCTTTAATAATCCCTATCCCTAACTAGCGTTATCCCTTCACTGAATATTACACTAAATACACAGTACCCCTGTCAGCCCTGTATAAAATAGATTAATGATAACATACCAAGACTTGGACATCCTCCTGGCAGCCTTTCCTCTGGAATCTCTGCTCCCTTACATTTCTTCCTCCTTCCCCTTTAAACGACTTTCCTTGTCCAACCCTGCAATAAAATTAATGTAACAGAGAGACGTTTACTGTTTGTAAAATCCTTATCATTTACCTTCATGTAAAGTCCCTCCCACCCGTAACTGTTAAATCCTGTCAGCCGTGAGACAAACTCCTACAGCCCTGCGAGTGAACTTAAGCAGAGCGTGCGGAGGAAGTTGTCAGTACGCTGACATAGACGCTCTCATCTCGCAGGTGCGGAATTTGTCTTGTCACGGCTGATTGGATTCAGGTTACTGGGTGAATGGATTTACATTAAGGACTAAGATAAGGATTTAACGACAGTAAAGGTCTGTGTGCTATAGCTATCTTTATTTTGCAGGTTTAGACAAGGAAAGTGTTGGTTAAAGTGGAAGGAGGACGGCAAATGTATGGGGAGCAGTAGTGGTATATATTCTTATAAAAATCACTCAACTACGGTTGAGTGGTTTTTATAAGGATATATTCCACTGTTGCTCCCATTATAATCCAGGCCACTTATATATTATATGGGTATTATACCAGAATTACGCACTAGGGCAACACCTATGTAGGGGCAGGTACGGTATGAACTTCCATGATTGTCCAATATTGTATAGTAAATGTTATTTAGGCCTAAACAATGAAAAGGAGAAAAGCGCATTGGGTGGAGTTTAGATTCATTTCTGAATACAGCCCATAATATCCAAGGGTTGACCTTGTCGAATTGTTCCTTTTTTGCCCAGAACATATTAAATTATTAAAACTTTGAACCCCCAAAATGTAGTAGCCTTTCCCAGCTCCCTTTTTAATTAGGGCAAACCATGTGTAGTAGGGGTTTGGGATGTCTAGTTTTATAGCAGTGGAATTGCTTTCATTCAATGCCAGTTTTGCTGTCTCTGCTGATGAAAAACACACATCATTATATTGTATGAAGCCTGCTTGTCTGTGGGAATTCTGATATTAAATGTTGTGTTAACTCTAAGATTGTCTGTATACAAAGTTCACTTTTAGGGTGTAGTTTTAAACGAGATCGCTAATTTTTGCAATTTCGCAATCGCGGGGACATCTCTGGCAAAGATCCTTATTATCCTATATTTAAAGCCGATCGTTTATTGCATTAAGTCCACTATGGTGGCAAAAATCTACATTGCACGGTAAAGGTTTTCTCGCTCTGTGTTGCAGGGTTCTGATGACACCACAGTGTGACAAAGGGTGGTGGGAGTCAAACATCAAATACTGATCTGTATGTGTGTTTTCTTCTGTAAACCTCTACTTCCAGTTTACCTTTTCCTTAACTTCACCAAGCAGTCCAGAAAGCCAGTTTGTTTGTTTTGTATCTTCCCTTGTAAATTTATGTTTTGGTCCACCGCATTAATGTGTTCTGTGAAAGCTTGTACTTCCTTCTGGTGATTTTAACCCAGTGTCATCAACATATCTGAACCAGTGGCGTGGTGCTATGCCCTTAAAGGTATAGCGCCTGTGTTTCTACCTCCTCCCATGTAAGGTTGGCCACAATGGTGTGAAACTGGAGATCCCATAGCACATCCATGTTTTTATATAACTTATCCCTGTATTTGGAATAGGTGGTATCAGGCTTAGGTCCATAGGGAACATACCTGTTCTAGGCATTAGATCTGTTCTCTGGTAAGGTTGCTGTCTTGGCCTAGCCATTTTCTCACCATGTCATGCCTCCTCGGTGGGTATACAGGTGAAGAGAGATGTCACATTATAGGATACCATCATTTCTTCTGCACCAAATAATACATCTTGAATCTTGTTGGTGAAATCCTGGATTTGATGCTTAGAACTTCCAACCAATGGTCCTAAGATGTTGGCTGGGTATTTCGCTACTTTGTATGTAACTTATTGATGCTGCTGACTATAGGTCTTAGTGGGGCCCCTTCCTTGTTACTTTGGAGTCTATATATGCATGGATGTGCCTCACCAGGGTAGAGGCATGATACATTTCGGTCAAGGCTTTATCCTTTGAAGCTGTTATAGTATTCTATGACCGTTTGTTATACAAATATTGTAGCATAAAATACCCCTATAATCGACTGACACCATATCAAGTGTGGTGTCTATGGGTGAAAACATATATGCACTAAAATGCAATAGACAGGTTGGGTGGACCCCCCCCCCCTCAAGTACCCTTTAACCCCACTGGGAGACACTCACCACGATATTCTGAGGGAAATGAAATCCCCTAAAAAAAATAAATAAATCTAACATTTATGTGTTTGTGTGTTCATATAAAAACCTGTCTTTAATGATCACATATTAAATACACATAATCTAACCATGAAGACGATTCCACACATAAATATCAATGAATAATCAGAGTCAAAACAGTCATTGAGACTTAATAAAGCAGGAAGAAGAAGCAAATCTTGGTGGGGCAGAGCTACACATCGGACTATCCAGATTCAAGATGGCAGCAACTTTGAATCTTCAAAGGAGTCTGGAAGGGCATAGGGGGGAAATGCTAACTTTATTTTAGCTGCAGTTTCCAACTAAACTTAACTTAATTTACAGCGTCTATTATCCTTTAAACATAGATCAAATGTACAGAGGAAACTTCAAATAGTCACCGATCTCCGTGGTGAAGGCTTTGGTGGATGTTGAGCTGGCGGTGGTGTGTGGTAGGGGACGGTGTGGAAAGGGAAAGTAGGTGATGTACTGTTCTCCTTGCAGGTTTTCGATAAATATTAAAATATTGGGGACAGTTTGTTTCAACACATGAAACAAAGGTCATTAAGTTTTTCATTCACAAAAAAATTGGCTCAGGGTTTTCCACTTCACATCAGTCAAGTGGTAGGGAGACTTGGACGTCAAAGGCTGAGCTCCAGGTCATACTTCTGGAGATTTTCCTTCTCACCCTCTGTATTGTCCTCCTACTGTCCTGCTGAGTCTCCACATTCTATAGTCCTTCTTCAATAATGTTGTGACCAAAAATGGTAGTTAGAGCGCCATTATCGGAGGTAAAATGCCAATTGAAAATGCCATACTATGGCGATCTGTCATAACCCTATATTTTTGGATATCGTATGGAATTCTATAACACAATACAAACACCGAGCACGGCATTGTATTCTCAGACCTCGCGATGTGAAAGTTTTCTTAACGCAATGAAATGTTATCAACCATTTTATTTATACGATCGAGCACTCGCCGTGGCAAAGTACGTGAAAGTGGTGACACTGTGGGCAGCGATAGGATTCAATATTAAGATTCACCATCGGTTATCAACATTTTAGAATTTGGCGAAAATGTTGGCAATCACGTGGCAAAAATTAATAGGTAGGAAGTGATGGACTACATGACAACATAAATTGCCAAACGGTGCTTATTTATTGTGCTACACACACAACATGTTTCGGTAATAATCCTTTATCAAGTGTGCAAAGTGCTCAATTTATACAGATAGATAGGAAGTGTCACTTGATAAAGGATTATTTCCGAAACATGTTGTGTGTGTAGCACAATAAATAAGCACAGTTTGGCAATTTATATGTCATGAAGTCCTTCAGTTCCTACCTAACCTGCTTAATTGGAAAATAAACTGTACAGGACTACTCTCCATCAGAGTGTGTGTAATTTAGGGAAAGAAGATAGATATGGGCCTTATTCACTATAAGAGCAATGTTTGGAGACTACATTAACCATCATTATAAAGCCAGGCAACGTGGGCTCCACACAAAATACCCCACACCACATTAGCTACTGTTACACACTTTCACAGTGGAAGTACATCTTGCAGAATTAGGCCAACTACATTTGCCATTTATCTAGAGCAAGACAGGAATGACCCAAAAGACCAAAACAATAAAGGGCTGACCCCAAACATAAAACTTAGACACTTTGTAGATGGTCTCCTTATGAACATAAGGCCACCTCTCCAGAGATAGGGCGAGATCTCAATGGAATAATGTGCATTCATTTTGCATGAAACCGGTGGAATAGCTCCCAAAATGACTGTTAATAATCGAATAATAAAAAAAAATACAAGATAACCTAAGAAAACTCCATGTTATAGAAAAATCCATCCAAACTGAAATGTGCCAAACAAACATTAAAAAAAACACCATAAAGTCCTTCTAAATGTGTTCTTGGAAAAAACAGAATTGTTTTGTGCAGAACGCGTTGAACAAAAATTTGGACTTAAACTTTACTAGGCAACATTTGTACAAAACAACCCTAGCTCTAAAGAAGCAATGTGAAATATGTGCAAGCAGTGCACTGGGACAAATCCACACTGTTAAACAGTGAAGAGGTTGAGTATTTAGAGTCAACCCCATGTTAGCTGTGTATATAAGTGCACCTGTCACCTGTGCACTGCAGGTTATTGGTAAATCACACGGGTGGCCGTTAATATAAGCCGCCATTGTACGTTTACACACCAAATTGTCATTAATTTACGAACGTTCAGTTGTAGAATACTGACGGTAGTAAATGGTATTCTATGGGAATCATAAATGTACATGCGTCATAGATTTAAAAATGGTAAATAAAACGATTTAAAGGCGCGTACAACCGCTAAAAAAATAACGACGCCTTCATATGCCCCATGATAGAGTTATAAATTAAGAATGGCAAAATGTTTACAATTTTTATTACATCGATACCCAAAAAAAAAACAGATAATGCATAACGCAAATGTATCTAAAAAAACGAGTAAACACAAACCAATGACGTTCAAGCCTTTGCCATAAACCACTAATTGATTATATAGAACGAATTCATACAGAGATCCCTATTGTTAAAAATGGTGCTAGTTTTGCTCCAGCCAATCATCTTATTTAACATTGAAGCTACATCTGATTGGCTGCGGCAAAATTAGCACTTTTTTAACATAAGAACTGTTATTGAATCTCCAGTGAAAGTTTCTTAAACTTTTTACTGCTTTAAATAACATTTGTCCCCCCCCCAATAGTCATACTTATCACATAAATTCAGACCAAAGCTAAAATTACTGAAAAACATTCAATCATTTACAAGAGGCAAAATGTAGTTCAAGGCAATAGTGCGCTCTGTATAAGGCGTACGTAAAAGAGGAATCAAGGAATATGTATTAATATTATCTGTGGTATTAGTTTCATCAACTGGAATTGAAGTTTAATCCTTGAATAGGTTTCTCTTGAGAATGCTTGTACAAAATCTGTTGGCAATAAATACCCTGGAACCAAGCAAGGTGCCACAGACCTCCATATAACGCAAGGGGTCAGGGACCTCCATATAACAGCAAGGGGTCGGGACCTCCATATACAAGCAGGGTCAGGGACCTCCTATAACAGCAGGGGTCAGGGACCTCCATATAACAGCAAGGGGTCAGGGACCTCATATAACAAAGGGGTCAGGACCTCCATATACCAGCAAGGTCAGGGACCTCCATATAAACAGCAGGGTCAGGGACTTAACGCATCAGGGACCTCCATATAACAGCAAGGGTCAGGGACCTCCATATAACAGCAAGGGGTCAGGAGACCTTCCATATAACAGCAAGGGGTCAGGGACCTCCATATAACAGCAAGGCGGACCTCCATATAACAGCAAGGGTCAGGGACTCCATATAACAGCAAGGGTCAGGACCTCCATAAACACAGGGGTCAGGGCCTCCATATAACAGCAGGGTAGGCTCACATAACAGCAAGGGGTCAGGGACCTCCATATAACAGCAAGGGGTCAGGACCTCCATATACAGCAGGGGTCAGGGACCTCCATATAACAGCAGGGTCAGGGACCTCAATAACAGCAAGGGTCAGGGACCTCCATATAACAGCAAGGGGTCAGGGACCATCCATAACAGCAAGGGTCAGGGATCTCCATATACAGCAGGTCAGGGACCTCCATATAACAGCAAGGTCAGGACTCCATATAGCAGGGTCAGGCCTCCATAAACAAAGGGGTCAGGACTCATATAACAGCCAGGTCGGCCAGTCGGCCAGTAAGGGAAAATGTGCATCCGTCATTATCAGGTACCTTAAAGTAATGAAAGCTGATACCATTGGGCTGTGTATGGCTGCATGGCCGATCCCCATACACATGTGCCAGATGGAATCACATGTGTATGGCCACCTTAAGAGGTGTTACCAAAATGCCCAGGGTAAAGTGTTAAAAACAGCATTGTACATGGCAGACTAGAGTCCTGAGCGTGGCCAATTTTCCGACCCGCAAAGCGGGTACCCGTGCCCCGACCTGAAACCCAACCTGCTTTTATTCTTTCTATCTAATTTGTATAGGAAGTTAAAAAAGGTGTAAAAGTTAAATAAATATTTTATTTAACCAAAATGTTCATAGAAACAAACTACATTACCACTAAAAATACCTTCAACTTGCAGGCTTCCAAATGTCTGAAAACTACAACTCCCAGAATTCT
Source organism: Hymenochirus boettgeri (assembly GCA_019447015.1). Lineage (NCBI taxonomy): Eukaryota > Metazoa > Chordata > Amphibia > Anura > Pipidae > Hymenochirus > Hymenochirus boettgeri. The sequence continues at coordinate 104,082 of JAACNH010000376.1, forward strand.
CTGGATGCCTTTTGCTATTGTGAGTGCTGTAGTGGAATTCTGGGAGTTTATTCTTAAAAATGTAGTAACACAGGTAGAGATCCCTGGTATAGAGAACAATGTACAGTACAGAGCAGGCAGGGTGATCCCTCTCCATATACACCAAGTAAAGGAAACTTTATATCTATATAATATATCCCTACTGTCCCAACTACCTACCCTGAGCCTCTACTGTCCCTAACTTCTACCAACCCATGGGCCTCTCCTGTCCCCATCTTCTACCTACCCTGAGCCTCTACTGTTCCCTAGTGTCTACCTACCCATGGGCCTCCACTGTCCCAACTACCTACCCATGAGCCCTTTACTGCCCCTAACTTCTACCTACCCATGGGCCTCTACTGTCCCCATCTTCTACCTACCCATGGGCCTCTACTGTCCCCTATGTCTACCTACCCATGGGCCTCTACTGTCCCACTACCTACCATAGCCTCTACTTGTCCCTAACTTCACCTACCCACGGGCTTCTACTGTCCCTAACTACCTACCAATGGGCATCTACTGTCCTCAACTTCTACCTACCCATGGGCCTCTGCTTTCCCCTATGTCTACCTACCCATGGGCTTCTTCTGTCCCAACTACCTACCCATGAGCCTCTACTGTCCCTAACTTCTACCTACCATGTGCTTTCTACTGTCCCCAACTACCTACCCATGGTGCCTTACTGTCCTCAACTCTACCTACCCATGGGCCTCTACTGCCCCCTACATCTATCTACTCATGGGTCTATCACTGTCCCCCCACCTTCTACCTACCTATTATTGCTGGACATTTTTGTCAAAATCGGCGCTATTTATAAAGTCACGATATTTGGTGGTGGAAATCAATATTGCGGTGATATGAGCCGTTACTGCTCGATCAATATTTATAGTGGCGGTAATGGCCCTTGTGGCTCTAATAAGAGCCTTCTGATAAAGGGGTCCCGCAGCTCAAACCCAGACCACCCCTGGTCTAAAAGACCTGTCAGGAAAGTGTGTAGTGACTTGGCAATAATGGGTTTTAACTATTGGTATTAGTTAATGCCATTCCAACCTGGAAACAGTCCCCGTGTTTATGTAGGGTTAGTGAAGCTGGAACCAGATCTTTCTTTCAAACAATGTGAGGCCGAACCGTGCTCTGGAATTCTCTACACTAGAGTCTGGCGTACTTGAGGTCACTTTAAGAGCAACCATATGTATAAACTAAATATTTTGTGTATGGGAATATGTGATATGGAAACCATATTTATTTTGTAATGGAGAGGCCCATTAAAATGATACCCAACATGGAGCCCTTATTCCTTGTCAGGGAAGTTAGTAATAATTTGGGAAATATGGATTACACACAGGTCCTGTTTGGTATTGTAGGAATTGAAAATTATTACTGGAGAGAATATGTGGTCTATACCCAGTACAATGTACATATCTACATTTATATAGAATCTGCCTACTGAGGGGATTGAATGCTTTTGCTAGTCGTAAATCTGGACATTCTGACATCCCACCCCAGAAGTGGGATGTTACAACAAGAGGCTTAAAAAATCACTGTAGCCCCTTCAACTTTGTTCATACTGAGGGGACATGCTAAATGAGTATGAATCATATGTTCCTTCTCAACCCCAAGGCACAGGACTTCTTCTAGTGAGTAGGGTCTGTGAATATTTTTATCCTTTTTATTAATTAACCGTAATACTCGAGTAAACCGAGTTTTTCAGGCTGTAAAATCAGCCTGAAAACTCGGACTCGGTTTATACTCGAGTCCCTCACCATTGAAGATCAGCGTCCTCTCCATTCCGGCAGCCGCACGATCAGTCCATGTACTGGCGCGCCAGCCGACATCACTGCCCGGCACCAAGCCTGGCGCCAATTATGACGTCAGCCGGCGCGCCAGTACATGGACTGATCGTGAGGCTGCCGGAATGGAGAGGACGCGTTGCCGAATGGAGAGGACGCTGTATAAGGTATGTTTCAGCATTGCCATGTCTTGATTTGTTTCTCCACATATAGCTGCTCTCCATTTAACTCACACATACTCTTCATTATGAATACATAAACTGAAGATCAGTGGCAATACCCAGAATGTTTTGAACATTTGGCATTCAAGATGTTTTGAGATCGCAACTCCCAGCTAATAAAGCATGCTGGGATTTTTAGTTTCCAAAACATCTTGAATGCCAAGTGAGGGTGGCATTCAAGATGTTTGGGAAACTACAACTCCCAGCATGCTTTATTAGCTGGGAATTGTAGTTTCCAAACATCTTGAATGCAAGTTCTACCCTCGGTTATACTCGAGTCAACAACTTTTAATAATTTTTTGGGTGAAATTGGGTACCTCGTTTTTATCTCGGGTCTGGTTATATTCGAGTATATACGGTAACTGTTGTACCTATTGTATTTCTTTTATATAACCCTTTTCTTTTATTTTTGTATTATTTCACTGTCCACCTTTTGGAATATTAAATCTAAAATGTAATAGTTTTGTCTTTGATGCTCTAAAAGAACTCAGTTAGCCTCTGATAAGTTTATATGTGGTTGAATGGAGTGTGCAGTTGAAATGCTATTAACTCTGTGACTGCTTGTGAGACTGATGCTAATTAACCAGTTAGTTGCTGGAGTGAATGGTGTAGTGTTAACCATTTAGCTGCCAGGACAGTGAGAGTCAAGAGTGTTTTTGGGGCGTCTTTAAGGCCATAACTTGGAGTGGTGGCAGCGAGTACTGATTGATTGGTCAGATCACATGCCCAGCGAACTGGCGTTCATGACAGGACCTTTTCAGGTCTTTGACATCTTCTTTCTTTTCCGACGTCGCTCCGATATCGGCGGCGACACCAACTCTGCCAATGTCACAGATGCTGAAGGATGTCACTGTGGCTGCCAGTGACACCACCGTCGCTGGCGATATCAACGTAGCCGATGATGCCACTGCATCTTGATCCGGAAGTCTTCTTTCTTCTGTCATTATTCCGATGAATTCTGAGCTCCTCTTCATATAAGTTTGCTGAAGGACCAAATCCAATTGTGATTGATTAGGATTTCAATCCTAGCAATCATATGGTCATATATTAACCAATCAGAATGGGCACATATTATCCTTAATATTTGGTTATATATGCCAGAAATAAAGTGCAAAATATATCAGTTGGGGTTGGGGCAGATAACTGACAATTGACCAGTTTTGTTTTGTTGTAAGGGTGAACATTCTCTTTAGTCATTAAAGGTACCAGGTGCTCCATCACAGATATAATATATATATTTTTTTTCTATTTAATTTACCTGATACAAATAATATTTATTATTCCCCCAGTCCTAGTCTGGAGCATTCAAAACACATTCTGGATTTCCGATTCGCTATTGAACAAACCAATAACAATTCAGCCCTATTACCCAACCTGACTCTGGATATCACATTTATGATTCCTGTGGAGATGCTAGAAAGGCCGTAATCAGTGTGTTCCAGATATTATCGGTACCAGGGAACCAGTTCCCAATTACTCCTGTGTGGGAAATAAAACATTGCTGGATTTATTGGGATCTCACCTCAGAGACAACATTACCCATAGCCCAGATACTGAGTCTGTACGGTTTTTACAGGTGAGGAAAGTTTGTTATTCTTAAATAAAAATAATAACAGACATATGGTATCAGCAATGATATAAGGTTTATACAGAGAGCCTGTGTATCGGGTCATTTCATTTTCATTCTGTGGGGGGATATCTGTTGTATTCAGTTGGATCAACTGACTTGAAGTTAGTTCTTGAAGACATTTCGCTAATCATCCGACTGCTTTCTAATTCAGAATGACTCGTACAAGAATCTGTGGCAATTTGTACCCTGGAAAGTCCCAATTAGCAAACACGCCAGGTGTTAAGGCGGGATTGCATAGTGGCTAAGAGTGTATAGGAACGCCCAAGTAAGGTGTCAAAACAGCATTGTAATGGCAGCTTTTGGCAAGCCCCACGCTCTTTTAGGCTGGGGTCTTTCCCCACCCCACTTTTTTCACATAAATGGCCTCCTTGACACCCTCTTCTGAACCAGTCACGTTCCTTTGCCAATATTTAACATTCAATCTTCAAAGTATGTCCTTATTCCTTAAGATGCAGATACACAGGCTGAGTCCTTTCCCGAGGAATTGGCTCTTCTGTGCTGGGCCATACGTTCATGCAGTTGCTGTTTGGTCTCCCCCACATACAAATCAAGCATTCTAGCTCTCACTGCACTGCACTGCATATATGATGTCACTCTTCACCGCACTGCATTGCGTATATGATGTCACTCTTCACTGCACGCATTGCGTATTATGTCACTCTTCACAGGGATACGTGTGTTTTTTTGATAATTCTTCTTAATTTCTCGGAGACCCCTGCTACATATGGGATGACCATGTTCTTTCTCCTGTCTTGCTTTTCCCCTTCACTGTTGGTATTCGTGTTCTTTTCTTTCCTTCTGCTTCTTTGACAAAGGCCCAGTCTGGATATCCACAGTTTTTAAGGCTCCTCTGAGATGTTTCATTTCTTTAGCCTTCGCCTCTGTGCTAGTGGGGATGTTCTCAGCTCTGTGTTGACACAATTGGTACATATGAAAGGCCCAGTACTGAAACACAAGAAAAGCAACATCATATATGCAGTGCAGTGCAGTGAAGAATGCTCTGATTTGTATGTGGGGGAGACCAAACAGCACTGCATCAATGTATGGCCCACACACAGAGAGCCAATTCCTCGGTCGGACTCAACATGTGTTCCTGCATCTAAGGAAAAAGACATAAAATTGTATTGTAGATGTAATATTGTAATGTCAACATCGTGGCAAGTAGCACATGACTGGTTCAAGAGAGGTGTCAAGGAGGCCATTTATGTGAAAATAAAGAAACCAAGCCTGATTAGAGGAGGTGTCTGCCGTATACAATGCTGTTATGACAACTTACCCTGGGCAGTTTCAATAACACCCCTTAGCCTCAATGCATCCACACCTTGAATTCAGAAGGTCCCTAAACATCTGGCTTTCATATGCTAATTGGAACTTTCAAGGGTACTTTTATTGCCAACAGATTCTTGTACAAGTCATTCTGAATTGAGAGATCCAGTCGGATAACTAGAGAAACGTCTTCAAGAACTAAACTTTAAATCCAATTATTTACTTGAATACCCGATAATATATTACCCTCTCTCTCAGGGCAAACGTATATTTTAAAGTGATGCATCTTACCTGCCTGAGATCCCTTATATGTAATAATCCAATGTGGGATTTACTGCATTATGGATGTTAAGTTTCCTGCTAAATGGTAGCACTCACCTTGTTTGCATTCGCTGTGCAGTGCTATTTTAAAACCTTTCAAAATGGTGCAGGCACAGAAGAGCGCGTAAAACCCCATGCTAATCTGATGATACTCGGGGTATCAACTCCCAGAATTCTCTGGATGCCTTTTGCTATTGTGAGTGCTGTAGTGGAATTCTGGGAGTTATATTCTTAAAAATGTAGTAACACAGGTAGGAGGAGGGATCTGCAAGGAGAATGTAGGATCGAAGCTTTCATTGAACCCTACTTATTGATGTTTTCTTATGAGGGATCTGCAAGGAGAATGTAGGATCGAAGCTTTCATTGAACCCTTCTTATTGAAGTTTTCTTATGATGGGGGAATAGAAGGCCAGAAGATGGGGGACCATGACTGATAATTACACGAAATACAACACAGTAACCCCTGTCGCCCTGTGCATAAAAAGATTAAGGAATACATAACCAGACTTGGACATCCTCCTGGACAAGCCTTCCTCTGGAATTCTCTGCTTCCTTTACATTTTTCCTCCTTCCCCTTTAAACGACAATACTTTCCTTGTCCAACCCTGCACATAAAAAGATTAATGTCACAGGAGACGTTTACGTTTGTACAATCCTTATCAATTTACCTTCATGTAAAGTCCCCGCCCACCCGTAACTGTTAATCCTGTCAGCCGTGATACAAACTCCTACAAGCCCTGCGAGTGAACTTAAGCAAGCGTGCAGAGGAGTTGTCAGTACGCTGACATAGACCGCTCTCAACTCGCATGCTGCGGAAATTTGTCTTGTCACGGCTGATTGGATTCAGTTACTGGTTAAATGGTTTAACATTAAGGACTAAGATAAGGATTTAACCGACAGTAAAGGTCTGTTGCTATATCTATCTTTATTATTGCGCAGGTTTAGACAATGAAAGTGTTGGTTAAAGTGGAAGGAGGACGGCAAATGTCATTGGGAGCAGTAGTGTTATTTTTCTTATAAAAATCACTCCAACTACGGTAGTTGAGTGGTTTTTAATAAGTATAATATTCCACTGTTGCTCCCTTATAACCAGCCACTTAGATATTATATGGGGGTATTATAAAAACCAGAAATTACGCACTAGGGCACAACCTATGTAGGGGCAGGTACAGGTAATGGAATTCCAATGATGTCCAGATATTGTATAGTAATGTTATTTAGGAGGCACTAAACACGTGAAAAGGAGAAAAAGCGCAGGTGGGTGGAGTTTAGATTCATTTCTGACTACAGCCATAATATCCAAGGGTTGACCTTGTCAGAATTGTTCCTTTTTTGCCCCGAACTAATATTAATTAGAAAAAAACTTTGAAACCCCCAAAAATGTAGTAGCCTTTCCCAGCTCCCTTTTTTAATTAGGGCACACCTGTGTTTTTTTAGTTAAGGGGTTTGGGAATGTCTAGTGTTTATATACGATGGAATTGCTTCATTCAAGCCAGTTTGCTGTCCTCTGCTGATGAAAACACACATCATTATTTATGGTAATGAAGCTTGGCTTCGCGTGAATTCTGATATTAAATGTTGTTAACTCTAAGATTGTCTGTATACAAGTTCACTTTTAGGGTGTGTTTTAAACGAGATCCAATTTGCAATTTCGCAACGCGGGGACATCTCAATGGCAAGATCCTTATTATCCTCATATTTAGAAAGCCGATCGTTTATTGCCTTACGGTCCCCTATGGTGGCAATCTACATTGCAGTGCACGGTAAAAGGTTTTCCCGGCTCTGTGTTGCAGGGTTTCGATACACCCATCTTGTGATCTAAAGGGTGGTGGGATTCAAACATCAAATACTGTCTGTATGGTGTTGGTTTTCCTGTAAACCTCTCCTTCCAGTTTACCATTTTTCCTTAACTTCTACCACGCAGTCCAATAAAGCCATTTGTTTGTTTTGTAATCTTCCCCTTGTAAATTTAATGTTTTGGCCACCGCATTTCATGGTTTCTGTGAAAGCTGGTACTTCCTTCTGGGGATTTTAACCCAGTTGTCATCAACATATCTGAACCAGTGGCTGGGGTGCTATCGCCCTTAAAGGTATTAAGGCCGTGTTTCTATCACCCTCCATGTAAAGGTTGGCCACAATGGGATGATGAATCTGGAGATCCATAGCCAACTCCATGTTTTTGCTCATAGGAACTTTCATCCCTCTGTATTTGGAATAGGTCGGTATTCCCAGGGCTTAGGTCCAGTAAGGGAACACTACCTGTTCTAGGATGTAGATCTGTTTCTACTGGTAAGGTGCTGTCTGGCCTAGCATTTTCCCTCACCATTCAACGCCTCCTCGGGGTATGGACAGGTGAAGCGAGATGTACATTCAGGATGACCAATCATTTCTTCTGCACCAAATAACTACATCTTGAATCTTTTGGTGAAGATCCTGGATGTGATGCTTTGAACTTCAAAACCTGGTCTAAGATGTTGGCTGGGTAGTTTTCCTACTTTGTATGTAATCATTATTGATGCTGCTGACTATAGGTCCTTAGGTGGGGCCCCTCTGTGTGTATCTTCTTTGGGAGTCTATATTGCAGGATGGTGCATCACCAGGGTAGAGGCATGATCCATGGTCGGTCAATGGCTTTAATCTTTTGAAGCTGTTATATAATTCTCTAATGACCGTTTTGTTATACAAACTATTGTGAGCATAAAAAACCCCTATAACGGAACTTGACACCATAAAAGTGTGGGTGTCTATGGGTTGAAAAATTAATTGCCATTAAAATGCCAATAGACAGGTGGGTGGACCCCCCCCCCCAATACCCCCTTTAACTCCATGGGAGACACTCCAACCGAATAGTCTGAGGGGAAATAATCCCCTAAAAAAATAAATAAAATCTAAAAACGTTATGTGTGGTGTGTTCATATAAAAAACTGGTCTTTAATGATCACATATTAAATACACATAATCTAACCCATGAAGACATTCCCACACATAACTATAATGAAAAGCTATATCAGAGTCAAAACAGTCATTGAGACTTAATAAAGCAGGAAAAAAGCAACTCCTTGGTGGGCAGAAGCTACACATCGGACTATCCAGATTCAAGATGGCAGCAACTTGAATATTCAAAGGTAGGCTCTGGAAGGGCATAGGGGGAGGAAATGACGACAGTTTATTTAGATGCCAGTTTCCAACAACTTAACTTTATTTACCAGCGGTACTTTCCTTTAAACATAGATACAAATGATACAGAGGAGAACGTCACAATAGGTCAACCGATCTCCTGTGTGAGGCTTTGGTGGATGTTGAGCTGGCGGTGGGTTGTGGTAGGGGACGGCTTGGAAAGGGAAAGTAGGGTGATGTAGCTGTCTCCTTTGCAGTTTTCGAAAATATTGAAAAGATTTGCGGACAGTTTTTGTTCAACACAGGAAGAACAAAGGTCATTAAGTTTTTCATTCACAAAAAAAATTGGCTCAGGGTTTTCCACTCACAATAGTCAAAGTGGTAGGGAGACTGGACGTCAAAAAGGCTGAGCTCCAGGTCATACTTCTGGAGATGTTTTCCTTTCTTCTACCCTCTGTATGATCCTCCTACTGTCCTGCTGAGTCTCCAATCATAGTCCTTCTTCAAAATTGTGACCAAAAATGTGTTAGTTTAGAAGCGCCATTTAAGGAGGTAAAATGCCAAATGAAAATGCATACTATGGCGAGCTGTCATAACCGCTATAAACAGATTTTTGGATATCGTAATGGGGGAGGAATGTGCTATTATAACAACAATACAACACCGAGCACGGCACATTTTCTCATTCTTCTCAGACTCGCGATGTGGGGGAAAGTTTTTCTTAACGCAATGAAACTGTTGTATCAACACATTTTTACATTTATACGATCGAGCACTCCGCCGTGGCAAAGTCGGTGAAAGTGTGACCTGGGAGCAGCACGTAGGATTCAATATTAAGATTCACCATCGGTTATCACCATTTTAGAATTTGTGCGAAAATGGTTGCACTCAACGTGGCGAAAAGTTATATGTAGGAATGGATGGACTACTGACAACATAAATTGCAAACGTGGCTTATTTATGGTGCTACCACCAACTGTTTCGGTAAATAATCCTTTATCAAGTGTGCAAACGTGCTCAATTTATACAGATAGATAGGAAGATCACTTGATAAAAGGGTGTATTTCCGAAACATGTTGTGTGTGTAGCACAATAAATAAGCATCACATTTGGCAATTTATGATTGTCATGAGTCCTTAAGTTCCTAAAACCTAACTCTGGCTTAAGTTGGAATAACATAAACTGTACAAAGGACTACTCTCCCAGAGAGTGTGTGAATTTAAGGGAAAAGAAGATAGATATGGCTATTGCAACTAAGAGCAAGTTTGGAGATACATTAACCATCATTATAACGCCAGGCAACGTTGGCTCCACACAAAATACCCCACACCACATTAAGCTACTGTTACACCCTTTCACCAGTGGAAGTAACTCTGTCATCTAAATTAGGCAAATACATTTGCCATTTATCTAGAGCAGACAGATGACCCAAAAGACCAAAACATAAAGGCTGACCCACAAACATAAAACGTTTAGACACTTTGTAGATGGTCTCTTATGACAAAGCCACCACTGCCAGGAGATAAGGGCGAGGATCTCAATGGAATAATGTGCATTCATTTTGCAAAACCGGTGGATAGCTCCCAAAATGACTGTATAATAAATCGAATATCTAAGGAAAAAAAAATACAAAAGGGATAAACTAAAAGAAACTCATGTTATAGAAAATCCAATTCCAAACTGAAATTGCCCAAAACAAACACATATAAAAAAAAACACAATAAAGTCCTTCTAAATTAGGTGTCTTGGAAAAAGGGACAGTTGTTTTGCAGAACGCGAGTTGGAACAAAAATTGGACTTAAAAAAAAAACGTTTACTAGGCCAACATTTGTACAAAACAAACCCTAGCTTACAATGAAGCAATGTGAATAAATGTGGCAGCAGTGCACTCTGGGACAATCCACCAACTGTTAAACAGTGGAAGAGGTTGAGTATTTAGAGTCAACCCCATGTTAGCGCTGTATAGTATATATAAAGGCACCTGGTCACCTGTGCACTGCAGGTTATTGGTAAATCACAAGGGTGGCCGTTAATCAGATAGCCCCATGGTACGTTTACACCAAAATGTGTCATTAATTTACGAACGTCAGTTTAGAATACACTGCGGTAGTAAATGTTATCTATGGGAATCCTAAATGTACGATTGCATCATGATTAAAAATGTAAATTAACATAAGATTGTTAAAGGCCGCAGGTATCCGCTAAAAAAATTGAAACGACGCATTCATATGGCCCCATATAGAGTTAATATTACAGAAGCAAATGTGTGAAATTATTTATTCTTTTGTACCACAGTAACATACAAAGTTCATTAACGTCAAAACCAATGCAAGTTCAAAGCCTTTTTCCATAAAACACTAATTGATTAATAGAAACGAGATCAATAAAGTCCTATGTTAAAAATGGTGCTAGTTTTGCTCCAGCAATCAGACTTATTTACCAGTTTGAAGCTACATCTGATTGGCTGCGGCCAAAAGTTAGCACTGTTTTGAACACTAAAGAACTGTTATTGAATCTCCATGTGAAAGTTTCTTAAACTTTTTACTGCTTTAAAATAACAATGTTGTCCTCCCCCCCCAAATAGTCCTATTATCACATAAATTTCAGACCAAAGCTAAAATCTATGAAAAACATTTCAAATCATTTACAAGAGCAAAATGTGTTAAAGGCAATAGTGCGCCTCTGTATAAGGACATGGTAGTAAAAAGGATCAAGGAAAATATGTATTATAATTATCGTGGGTATTTAGTTCAATCAACTGGAACTCTTCAGGTTTAATTTCCTTGAATAGGTTTTCTCTTGAGAAGAGATTTACAAGATCTGTTGGCAATAAATACCCTGGAACCAAGCAAGGTGCCACAGACCTCCATATAACGCAGGGGTCAGGGACCTCCAGATAACGCAAGGGTCAGGCCTCCATTAGGTAGACCTCCTTACAGCAGGGGTCATGGGCCCCCATATAAAACAGCAAGAGGTCAGGGACCTCCATAAACAGCAAGGGGTAGGACCCATCCTAATACAGCAAGAGGCAGGACCTCCATAGTACAGCAGGGTCAGGACCTCCATATATACAGCAAGGGGTCAGGGACCTCTCATTAACAGCAAGCGGGTCAGGGACCTCCATATCAACAGCAAGGGGTAGGGACCTCCATATAAACAGCAAAGGGGGCACAGGGACCTCCATATAACAGAAGGGGCAGGGAACCTCCATATACAGCAAGGGTTCAGGGGACCTCCATATAACGCAAGGGTCGGGACCTCCATATAACAGCAAGGGGTCAGGACACGTTCCATATAAACAGCACGGGGTCAGGGGGGAAAAAACTCCACTATAAACAGCAAGGGTCAGGGACCTCCATTAAAACAGCAAGGGGTCAGGGACCTCCATATAACAGCAAAAAAAAGGGTTCATGGACCCTCCATATAACACAGGTCGACAAAACACAGGGGTCAGGGACCTCCAATAACAGCAAGGGGTCAGGGGACCTCCATATAACACAAGGGTCAGGGGGACTCAGTATAACAGCAAGGGTCAGGACCTGCCTCATAAAACAGCCAGGGGTCAGGGATCTCCATATAACAGCAAGGGGTCAGGCCTCCATATAACAGCAACGTCAGGCTATAGCAAGGGTCAGGGACCTCCATAACAGTTCAGACTAGACGCCAGGTCCGGCCAGTCGGCCAGGAGAGGGAAAATGTGGCATCCGTCTTATCATGTACCTTTAAAGTAATGAAAGCTGATACCATTGGGCTGTGTATTGGCTGCATGGCGATCCCATACCACATGTGCCCACGATGGAAATTACATGTGTTTGGCCACCTAAAGGTGTTACCCAAAATGCCCGGTAAAGTGTTTAAAACAGAATGTGTACATGGCAGACTAGAGTCCTGACGGGTCCAATTTTGCCAATCCCGCAAAAGCGGGTAGTACCCGTGACCCGACCTGAAACCCAACCGCTTTTTATTCTTTCTATCTAAAATTTGTATAGGAGACTAAAAAAGTGGTAAGTTAAATAAATATTTTATTTCTAACAAAATGTTCAAGAAACCCAAACCTACATTACCACTACAAATACACCTTCAACTTGCAGGCTTCCAAATGTCTGAAAACTCAACTCCAGAATTCTCTGGATGCCTTTTTGCTTATGGTGAGTGTTGTAGTGGAATTCTGGGAGTTTATATCTTAAAAATGTAAGTACACAGGGAGATCCCTGGTATGAGAGACAATTACAGTACAGGAAGCAGGACAGGGTGGATCCCTCTCCCATATAGCACCAAGAAATGGAAACTTTATACTCTATATATATATCCCATCCACCTACTGGGGGTCCCAACTACGACCCATGAGCCTTGCTACCTGTCCCTAAACTTCTACCAACCATGGCCACTTCCTGTCCGTCCCCTTATCCATAACCCATGGCCTCTCTTGTTCCCTATGTCTACTACACATGGAGCTCCACTGTCCCAACTACCTCACATGAGCCTTTACTTCTGCGCCCTAACTTCTACCTACCCATGCGGCCTTACCTACTGTCCCATCTCTACCTACCTGGGCCTTCTACTGTCCCTATGTCTACCTACCCCATGGGCACTACTTGTCACAATACCACCCATGAGCCTCTACTGTCCCCTAACTTCTACCTACCCACGTGCTATTACTGTCCCTAAACTACTACCAATGGCATTCTACTGTCCTCAACGTTCTACCTCCACATGGGCCTCTGCTGTCCCCTATGCTACCTACCCATGGGCTTCTTCTGTCTCCCCATTCTCACTACTACCATGGGCCTCTACTGTCCCCTAGGTCTAACCTACCCATGGGCCCTCTACTGTCCCAAAAATACCTAACCCATGAGCCTCTACTGTCCCTAACTTCTACCGACCCACGGGCTTCTACTGTCCCTAACACCTACGCAATGGGCATCTACTTGTCCTCAACTCTCACTACCAATGGGCCTCTGCCTGTCCCCTATGTCTAACCTACCCATGGGCTTTCTTCTGTCCCCAACTACCTACCCTAGAAGCCTTACTGTCACTAACTTCTACCACCCATGTGCTCATGTCCCAACTACCTACCCATGGGCTCGGTATCGTGGGCTCTCAACTTCTACCTACCCATGGGCCTCTACTGCCCCGCCCCTACTCTATCCTACTCATGGGTCTATACTGCCCCCCACTTCTACTACCTATATGCGGACCATTTTTGTCAATCGGCGTATTTATAAAGTCACAGCATATTTGGTGGTGGGAAAGTCAATATTGCGGTGGATATAGCCGCTAATGCTCGATCATATTTATAGTTGCGGTAATGGCCCTGTGGCTCTAATAAGAGCTTCTTGATAAGGGGTCCCGCAGCTCAAACCCGAGACACCGCTGGTCTTAAAAAGGCCGTTCAGGAAGTTTGTAGTGACTTGTGGCAATAATGGGTTTTTAATAGTGGTATTAGTTAATATGCCATTCCAACCTGGAAAACAGTCCCTGTTTATGTTAGGGTTAGTGAAGCATGAACCAGATCTTTTCTTTCAAACAATGTGAGGCCGAACGTGCATCTGGAATTCTCTTACAGCTAGAGGTCTGGCGGGGATACATTGAGGTCACTTTAAGAGCAACCATATGTATAAACTAATATATTTGTGTATGGGAATAGTGATATGGAACCAATACGTTATATTTGTGAATGGGAAGGAACGGCCATTAAAAATGATAACCCAACATGGAGACACGCTTATTTTCCTTGTCAGGGAGGGTGTAACTAATTTGGGAAATATGGGATACACACAGTCCTGTTTGGTATTGTGGAATTGCATAATTATTACTGGAGAGGATATTGGTCTAATCCCAGTACAATGTACCAATAATCTACATTTATATAGAATCTGCCTAACTGAGGGGGAATGGAATCTTTTGGCTAGTTCGTAAATCTGACAGATTCTGGACAATCCCACCCCAGCGAATGGGATTGTTAAACAAGAGGCATTAAAAAATCACTGCAGCCCCTTCAACTTTGTATACTGAGGACATGCTAAATGAGTATGATCACAGTTTCCTTCTCAACCCGCCAAGGCACAGGGACTATCATTCTAGTGAGTAATGTCTGTGAATATTTTATCCTTTTATTAATATACTGGTATATATTAACCAATCAGAATGGGCACAATAATTATCCTTAAATATTTGGTTAATAATGCCAGAATAAAGTGAAAGTGCAAAATATATCAGTTGGGGTTGGGGGCAGATAACTGACAATTGACCAGTTGTTTTTGTTGTAAGGGTGAACATTCTCTTAAAGGCATTTAAAGGTACCAGGTGCTCAATCACAGATATATAAATATATATTTTTTTTCTATTTAATTTACCTGATACAAATAATATTATTTATTCCCCCAGTCCTAGTCTGGAGCATTCAAAACACATTCTGGATTTCCGATCGCTATTGAACAAACCAATAACAATTCAGCCCTATTACCCAACCTGACTCTGGGATATCACTTTATGATTCCTGTGGAGATGCTAGAAAGGGCGATAGTGTTTCCATATATTATCAGGTAACCAGGAACCGGGTTCCCAATTACTACTCCTGTGTGGGAAATAAGGAACAGTGCTGGATTTATTGGGGATCTCACCTCAGAGACAACAATTACCGTAGCCCAGATACTGAGTCTGTACGGTTATTTACAGGTGAGGAAAAGTTATGTTATTCTTAAATAAAAAATAAAACAGACAATATGGTATCACATGATAATAAAGGTTTATACAGAGAGGCCTGTGTATCGGGTCATTCATTGATCATTCTGTGGGGGGAATATCTGTTGTATTCAGTTGGATCACTGGACTTGAAGTGTAGTTCTTGAAGACGTTTCGCTATCATCCGACTGGCTTTCTCAATTCAGAATGACTCGTACAAGAATCTGTGTCAATTATGTACCCTGGAAAGTCCCAATTAGCATATCACAGCCAGGTGTTAGGGCGGGATTGCATAGTGGCTAAGAGTGTTATAGAACGCCAGCCCAGATTAAGGTGGTCAAAACAGCATTGTCATGGCAGACAGTTGGTGTCGAACCCCCCCCACTCTATTTAGCTGTTTCTTTATTTTCACATAAATGGCCTCCTTGACACTCTCTTGAACCAGTACGTTCCTTTGCACATATGTTAACATACAATCTTCAAGGTATGTCCTTTATCCTTAAGATGCAGATACAACGGCTGAGTCCTTTCCCGAGGAATTGCTCTCTGTGCTGGGCCATACGTTCATGCAGTTGCTTTGTCTCCCCCACATACAAATCAGAGCATTCTTCACTGCACTGCACTGCATATATGATGTCACTCTTCACCGCACTGCATTGCGTATATGATGTCACTCTTCACTGCACTGCATTGCGTATATGATGTCACTCTTCACAGGGATACGGTGTTTTTTGATAATTCTTCTTAATTTCTCGGAGACCCCTGCTACATATGGGATGACCATGTTCTTCCTCCTGTCTTGCTTTTCCCCTTCACTGTTGTATTTGTGTTCTTTTCTTTCTTCTACTTCTTTTGACAAAGGCCCAGTCTGGATATCACAAGTTTTAAGGGCTCCTCTGAGATGTTTCATTTCTTAAGCCTTCGCCTCTGGCTAGTGGGGATGTTCTCAGCTCTGTGTTGACACAATTGGACATATGAAAGGCCCATTACTGAAACACAAAAAGCAACATCATCATATTGCAGTGCAGTGCAGTGAAGATGCTCTGATTTGTATGTGGGGGAGACCAAAGAAAGCACTGCATCAATGTATGGCCCAGCACAGAAGAGCCAATTCCTCGGGTCAGGACTCAGACATGTGTTCCTGCATCTTAAGGAAAAAGGACATAAAATTGTATTGTAGATTGTAAGATTGTAATGTCAACATCGTGGCAAAGGAACATGACTGGTTCAAGAGAGGTGTCAAGGAGGCCATTTATGTGAAAATAAAGAAACCAAGCCTGATTAGAGGAGGTGTTGCGGCGTATACAATGCTGTTATGACAACTTACCCTGGTCAGTTTCAAATAACAATAACCCCTTAGCCTCAATGCATCCCACCTTGAATTCAGAAGTCCCTAAACATCTGGCTTTCATATCTACTTGGAACTTTCAAGGGTACTTTATTGCCAACAGATTCTTGTACAGCATTCTGAATTGAGAGATCCAGTCGGATAACTAGAGAAACGTCTTCAAGAACTAAACTTTAAATCCAATTGATTTAACTGAATACAACAGATATATATATTACCTCTCTCTCAGGGCAAACGTATATTTTAAAGTGATGCATCTTACCTGCCTGAGATCCCTTTAATGTAATAATCCAATTGTGGGATTTACTGCATTATGGATGTTAAGTTTCATGCTAAATGGTAGCACTTAACCTTGTTTGCATCGCTTGTGCAGTGCTATTTTAAAACACTTTCAGAAATGGTGCAGGCACAGAAAGACAGCGTAAAACCCATGCTAATCTGATGATACATCGGGTAGCATGGGTTTTATACTGATTTGATCAGTTAGTGGCAATTATATTATACAGATCAGTTATGAAGCTACTGACCCTTCTCTCAGTGATAGAGACACATTCCCCATATTTCTATCGGGACAGTACAAAGTGCAAATCCAATCTTTTATAATTAACATATCAACTCGTTATGGAGCTACTGACCCTTCTCTCAGTGATAGAGACACATTCCATATTTTCTATCGACAGTACAAAGTGATAAATCAATCTTTATTATATTTACAGTTTAGCGTATGGAGCTACTGACCCTTCTCTCAGTGATAAGAGACACATTCCCAATTTCTATCGGACAGTACAAAGTGATAAATCCAATCTTTATTATATTATACAATCCGTTATGGAGCTACTGACCCTTCTCTCAGTGATAGAGAAACATTTCCCATATTTCTATCGAATACGTACAAAGTGATAAACCATCTTTATTATATTATACAAGTCAGTTATGGAGCTACTGACCCTTCTCTCAGTGATAGAGACCATTCCCATATTTCTATCGGACAGTACAAGTGATAAATCCAATCTTTATTAATTATACAGATCAGTTTATGGAGCTCTGACCCTTCTTTCAGTGATAGAGACACATTTCCATATTTCAATCGGACAATACAAAGTGATAAATCCAATCTTTATTATATTATACAGTTTACTATGGAGCTACTGACCCTTCTCCAGTGATAGAGACACATTCCATATTTCTATCGACAGTACAAGTGATAATCCAATCTTTATTATATTATACAGATCAGTTATGGAGCTACTGCCCTTCTCTCGTGATAGAGACACATTCCCATATTTTCTATCGGACAATACAAAGTGATAAATCCAATCTTTATTATATTATACAGTTAGCCTATGGAGCTATGAACTTCTCTCAGTGATAGAGACACATTCCATATTTCATCAGACAGTACAAAGTGAGAATCAATCTTATTTATATTATACGATCAGCTAGGAGCTACTAGTACCCTTCTCTCAGTGAGAGAGACACATTCCCATATTTCTATCGGACAGTACAAGTGATAAATCCAATCTTATTATATTATAAGATCAGCTATGGAGCTACTGACCCTTCTCTCAGTGATAGAGACACATTCCATATTTCTATCGACAGTACAAGTGATATCCAAACTTATTATATATTATACAGATCAGTTATGGAGCTACTGCCCTTCTCTCAGTGATAAAGACACATTCCCATATTTCTATCGACAGTACAAAGTGCTAATCCAGTCTTATTTATTATAAAGATCAGTTATGAGCTACTGACCCTTCTCTCAGTGATAGAGACACATTCCCATATTTCAATCGGACAATACAAAGTGTTAAATTCCAATCTTTATTATTATACATTCAGTTATGGGCTATACTGACCCTTCTCTCAGTGAATAGAGACACATTTCCAATTTCTATCATACAGTACAAAGTGATAAATCATCTTTATTATATTATACAGATCAGTTATGGAGCTACTGACCCTTCTCTCAGTGGATAGAGACACATTCCCATATTTCTATACATAGATTACAAAGTGATAAATCCAATCTTTATTATATTATACAGATCAGCTATGGAGCTACTGACCCTTCTCTCAGTGATAGAGACACATTCCCATAATTTCTTCATACAGTACAAAGTGATAAATCAATCTTTATTATATTATACAGATCAGCTATGGAGCTACTGACCCTTCTCTCGTGATAGAGACCATTCCCATATTTTCTATAGACAGTACAAAGTGATAAATCCATCTTTATTTATTATACAGATCAGCTATGGAGCTACTGACCTTCTTCTCAGGATAGAGACCACATTCCCATATTTCTATCGGACAGTACAAAGTGATAAATCCAATCTTTATTATATTATACAGATCAGCTATGGAGCTACTGACCCTTCTCTCAGTGATAGACACATTCATATTTCTTCGGACAGTACAAAGTGATAATCCAACTTTATTATATTATACAGATCATTTATGGAGCTACTGACCCTTCTCTCAGCGTAAAGACACATTCTTTTTTGTCTAAATTTTTTAATTCCATATCTTCTTTTTATCCTAAACTTATTTTATGGTAATTTATCTTACATTTTCATTTCTTGCTACATTATTTTCAATACATTCTTTATTCACTTTTGTGCATGTTCTCACTTAACTTTTTGGCATATATCCCATATTTCTATCGGAAACATACAGTGATAAATCCAGTCTTTATTATATAACAGATCAGTTATGGAGCTACTGACCCTTCTCTCAGTGATAGAGACACATTCCCATATTTCAATCGGACAATACAAAGTGATAATTCCAATCTTCATTATATTATACAGTTTAGCTATGGAGCTACTGACCCTTCTCTCAGTGATATAGACACATTCCCATATTTCTATCGGACAGTACAAAGTGTTAAATCCAATCTTTATTATATTATAAGACAGTTTATGGAGCTACTGACCCTTCTCTCAGTGATAGAGACACATTTCCATATTTCTATCATACAGTACAAAGTGATAAATCCAATCTTTATTATATTATACAGATCAGTTATGGAGCTACTGACCCTTCTCTCAGTGATAGAGACAATTCCCATATTTTCTATCATACAGTTACAAAAGTGATAAATCCATCTTTATTATATTATACAATCGTTAGGAGCTACTGACCCTTCTCTCAGTGATAGAACACATTCCCATATTTCTATCGGACAATCAAAGTGATAAATTCCAATCTTTATTATATTATACAGTTTAGCTATGGAGCTACTGACCCTTCTCTCAGTGATAAGACATATTCCCATATTTCTATCGGACAGTACAAAGTGATAAATCCAATCTTTATTATTATTATACAGATCAGCTATGGAGCTAATGCCCTTCTCTCAGTGATGAGACATAACATCCCTATTTCTATCGACAGTACAAAGTGATAAATCCAATCTTTATTATATATACAGATCAGTATGAGCTACTGACCCTTCTCTCAGTGATAGAGACACATTCCATATTTCTATCGGCCAGTACAAGTGATAAATCCAGTCTTTATTATATATACAGATCAGTTATGGAGCTACTGACCCTTCTCTCAGTGATAGAGACACATTCCATATTTCTATCGGACAGTACAAAGTGATAATCCAACTTTATTATATTTACAATCAGTTATGGACTACTGACCCTTCTCTCAGTGATAAAGACACATTCCCATATTCTATCGGACAGTACAAAGTGATAAATCCAGTCTTTATTATATTATACAGATCAGTTATGGAGCTATGACCCTTCTCTCAGTGATAGAAACACATTCCATATTTCTATCGGACAATACAAAGTGATAAATCCAATCTTTATTATATTTACAGTTTAGCTATGGACTACTGACCCTTCTCTCAGTGATGAGACATATTCCCATATTCTATCGGACAGTACAAAGTGTTAAATCCAATCTTATTATATTATACAGATCAGTTATGGAGTACTACTGACCCTTCTCTCAGTGATAGAGACACATTCCAATATTTCTATCCCATACAGTACAAAGTGATAATCCAATCTTTATTATATTATACAGATCAGCTATGGAGCTACTGACCCTTCTCTCAGTGATGAGAGACACATTCCCATATTTCTATCAACAGTACAAAGTGATAAATCCAATCTTTATTATATTATACAGATCAGTATGGAGCTACTGACCCTTCTTCAGTGATAGAGAACATTCCCATATTTCTATAGGACAGTACAAAGTGATAAATCCAATCTTTATTTATTACAGATCAGCTATGGAGCTACTGACCCTTCTCTCAGTGATAGAGACACATTCCAATATTTCTATCGGACAGTACAAAGTGATAAATCCAATCTTTATTATATTGATCAGTTATGGAGTTACTGACCCTTCTCTCAGTGATAGAGACACATTCCCATATTTCTATCATACAGTACAAAGTGATAAATCCAATCATTATTATATTATACAGATCAGTTATGGAGCTACTGACCCTTCTCTCAGTGATAGATACACATTCCCATATTTCTATCGCACAATACAAAGTGATAAATCCAATCTTTATTATATTATACAGTTTAGCTATGGAGCTACTGACCCTTCTCTCAGTGATAGAGACACATTCCAATATTTCTATCGGACAGTACAAAGTGATAAATCCAATCTTTATTATTTATACAGATCAGTTATGGGAGCTATGTACCCTTCTCTCAGTGATAGAGACACATTCCCATATTTCTTTCGGACAATACAAAGTGATAAATCCATTCTTTATTATATTATACAGTTTAGCTATGTAGCTAATGACCCTTCTCTTAGTGATAGAGACACATTCCCATATTTCTATCGGACGTACAAAGTGATAAATCCAATCTTTATTTATTATCAGATCAGTCATGGAGTACTGACCCTTCTCTCATGATAGAGACACATTCCCATATTCTATCATACGTACAAAGTGATAAATCCAATCTTTATTATTTTACAGATCAGTTATGGAGCTACTGACCTTCTCTCAGTGATAGAGACACATCCAATATTTCTATCGGACAATACAAAGTGATAATCCAATCTTTATTATATTATACAGATCAGCTATGGAGCTTTGACCCTTCTCTCAGTGATAGAGCACATTCCCATATTTCTATCGGACAGTACAAAGGATAATCCAATCTTTATTATATTATACAGATCAGATTATGGAGCTACTGACCCTTCTCTCTCAGTGATAGAGACACATTCCCATATTTCTATCAGACAGTACAAAGTGATAATCCAATCTTTATTATTATAATATAAATCAGCTATGGAGCTACTGACCCTTCTCTCAGTGATAGAGACACATTCCCATATTTTCATGGACAGTACAAAGTGATAAATCCAATCTTTATTATATTACAGATCAGTATGGAAGCTACTGACCCTTCTCTAGTGATAGAGACATTCCCATATTTCTATCATACAGTACAAAGTGATAAATCCATCTTTATTATATTATACAGATCAGTTATGGAGCTACTGACCCTTCTCTCAGTGATAGAGACACATTCCCATATTCTATCAGACAGTACAAGTGATAAATCCAAATCTTATTATATTATACAGATCAGCTATGGAGCTACTGACCCTTCTCTCAGTGATAGAGACACATTCCTATTTCTATCGGACATACAAAGTGATAAATCCATCTTTATTATATTATACAGATCAGCTATGGAGCTACGACCCTTCTCTCAGTGATAGAGACACATTCCCATATTTTATCATACAGTACAAAGTGATAAATCCAATCTTTATATATTATACAGATCAGTTATAGCTACTGACCCTTCTTCTCAGTGATAGAGACATTCCATATTTCTATCAGTAACAGTACAAAGTGATAAATCAATCTTTTATATTATACAGATCAGTTATGGAGCTACTGACCCTCTCTCAGTGATAGAGACACATTCCCATATTTCTATCGGACAGTACAAAGTGATAAATCCAATCTTTATTATATTATACACAGATCAGTTATGGAGCTACTGACCCTTCTCTCAGTGATAGAGACACATTCCCATATTTTCATCGGACAGTACAAAGTGATAAATCCAATCTTTATTATGTTATAGATCAGCTATGGAGCTACTGACCCTTCTCTCAGTGATAGAGACACATTCCCATATTTCTATCGGACAGTACAAAGTGATAAACAAATTATTTAGCATTAAGTAAATTAATTAAATATTTTGGCTGGACCGGGTTGGAATTATAACATCTAATGATCTCAGTGGAGCCATGGATGAACAAATATTAACCAACTATCTATCTGAGGATGGTGTGTGTGTGGAATCTCTATTAAAATCGATAACGATTGGAATAAAGTATCCCAGATGGTAAGGTTATTGGGGAGTCATCTGCTAGTGTTTTTGTTCTTTGTGGAACTATGGTATGCTATACAATGCAAAGGTAAAGATCTGACAAATCTCCTTCTACAAAGACCATCATCCTGTCATCTTTTTATGGGGATAATAATTATATTTTAAGATTTTCGCATTCACAGTTCATGGCAGTTTGTCAGTAAATACCATGTACTCCTATAATATGAATACTACAGAGAATCAAATATTTTAGAGAATTTTCATCCACTAAACTATCCAGGAGACAAGTTACTTGAAGATATTTGGCTTCTGCACTTCAGATGTTTACAGGAGACGCAAACAAGGATAACTGACTCAATCATATGGCTTTTGGAAATGTAGTAGCGATGACCTTTTTACAAGCTTTAGGTTCTCTAAGCTTTTCTCCCCATTCACCCCGGGTGCACACTTGCAGTTGATGTAATGTCAAAAGCACTAATAATATGCATTTCTCTCATAATCAAGTATCTCAAATAAGTATAGTGGAAGCTATCGAAACAAGGTAACACCATGTACGGTGCTCCTATACAATCATTCATCAGTACGTTGTGTTAAAGGATTGTGCACTAAAAAAATTACTTTCCTCATTTAATCTATAAATGAATATATGAAAGCAGCACTTATTCTCATGTGTTGCTGCATGACTTTAATCCAGTACTTGTCTTGCTCAGGTTCAGTCCCCCAGTCCCTTGCCAGCTTACTGTGAGGGCAAGCATGCTCAGTAATCCATATGAGGCAGCATTTTGAGAGGGAATTTCCCACCATGCACTTCATGTACCAACTTTCACTATTCCAGCTACAGCAAACTACACATAACAGAAGAGTTTATGATAATAAGGAACTTGATCGACACGTGAAATGTAAGATGTTTTAGACTGGATATATAAATAAATATTCGTCAGATCAACAAAGAAATGGTACAGTGACTGTTGGGAAGATTATAGTTTCCACTTATGGGCAATTTAAAAACTAATTTCCCAGTGCACATTATCATTTAAGGCAGAAAAATAAAACCCGAGAGCTTAGTGCAAAGTTTCAGTCAGAGAAATGAAGTTTATTGCAAAAGTTACACGATTACACAATCTGTGAAAGCACTGAGAGCTCTAAATATAATGCTGAAGTACACGGCATATTGGGGTATATTTATGAGAAATGGAAAAACCTTCTTATAACAGAAGGCATCTTGCAGTCTCATGCTATATGAATAGCATGCCACAAAATCTAAGAAACAAGAAGTAATTTCTTACTCCCATGTTTCCCAAAGTAAGGGGTGGAGATATGCAAAATACTCCTTTATCCCCTAGCTATGCAGTGTCAAGAACCGCTGGCTAATAACACATGCAATCTAGCTTAAATACAGAGCCAATCATCTGACTGAAGACATGTTTCAATCTTGTTAGATCTCATCAGTGTGAGATACAGATTCATGGCTCTATGGTGTAGGACTTGGCGTACAGTAGACAAATGTACAAAGGTATGTTGGTGCGACCGCTACCTCCACAGAAAAAAAGTGGCTGTGGGTGAGGGTAAGTTAATTCAAATTAGAAGGTAGAAAAACAGAAAGTGACCCTCTTATAAAGTGCATCAGCAATGAATGAAAGTGCAACCGGCATACAAAATGGAGGGGAATAGGACTTAAAACAGAACTTTTAATAAATATATTAAAATGTGAATAGAAAAGTTAGAAAGCTCCATCACAGCAGTTGAATGTGACAGGAGGGGTGAGACAGAGTTCTCAGGAGGGAGAGGATCCTATATGACCCTAGAAAGGGTGGGAGCAACCTCTCTACCCTGCTTGCTATAGTGCTGAAGGATCCCTAGGCACTCGTGCCCTCCTGTCTATTAGGTCAAAACTAGTCTCAAACCCTGTTACTATGCAATGTACTAGGGACATTGCTCCTATGGTGTGTTAGGATCATACCTAACTCCATGTATAACAGGACACTCATATCAAGCTAAAAGGTTATTATATTGACAGTACCCTTGAAATATGTCATTTTATCTTAAATTGATTTATAATGGGAAATCATTTCACATCTACAACTGAATTAGAGGATTCATCCTAGGTAAATATAAGTACGTTTATCACAGGTAAGTATGGTATAATATTGGGATGTGGGGTAGTACTGATGGCAGAAGAAAAACAGGTAAGTACTGAGAGTTTAATGGTCTCCATATTCCGAGAGATATTTGCCGTATGTTAATTCCACCCCGTCCGGCGTTATATATTGTTCCCCTTATGGAAGATGGTCATAAAATGCATTAAATGTATTTTCTCATTCATGCTGAGCCATGTTTTCTAGAAAATGGGCCGCTATGGTCGTTAGTTTGCCTTCCCGTGCTTTACTCGAAGTCGCAGCTCTAAGTTTCATATATGTCCAATGATTCTGTCTTTGACTCTGCGGGCAGTCATGCCTACATATACTGTATCATCTGCCAGAACATTTTATAGCATATACTACAGACATGGTCAGACAGTTAGGGTATGCTTTGTTTATTTGTTTTTTTACCAGATCTTTCGATGATGTGATCCGTTTGGATGATTTTGTTGTGCATATACAAACATTTACCACACCTGAAGAGCCTCTCGTAGTCAAAAAAGTATTAGTTGGTCTATTTCCTACGAATGGCTATGGACTAATTTTGTCCTTTAGAGGCGGTGCCCGCTTATAGACGAAAACAGGTTTCATCGGGATCTTGGAGGTTATTAATCTGTCGCTTGTGAGGATTGCCCAATTGTCTATAACTCGAATTAAATTGGGTAATGAAGCGTACTGATTCGTCTGCTGTTTTGTCTTATTTTTAGGTGATAGGAGGGTATTATGGTCAGTTTTCGGTGCTCTGGTGTGATGCTTTCCTTATTTGATTGCCAGAGTACCCCCGTTGCTTAAAGCGCTGTGTAAGTTCCTTTGCTCTTTGCTTAAAAATACCCTGATCAGAACAGTTCCTCCGTATCTTAAAAATTTCCCTATTGGTATAGAGCGGGTGACATTAGGTGGTGAAAGCTTCTGGAGTGTAAAGTTGCCGTTGGTAGCAGTGTCTTTGCGAAACAGATCTGTCTGTAGGATGCCTCCTCTTTTTGGTAATAGAAATATCAGGAATTCTATTGTATTATGGTCAATTTTCGATGTCAACTTGAATGAATTTGCACATTCGCATAGAAGACAAGGTCTGTCGGGACCTGTCAGACTAAGCGCCGGGGGAGTAAACGAGCGAGTAAGTTTCTTACCTTCCCTTCTGGCTCCTGTTTGTTCTATTAAGAACGGAAGGTAAGGCATAGCTCCTTTACCTCCCGTTCTCAATAGAACTGGATTCCCAAAGGTCAATATTATGAGTGGAGATACCCTTTAAACTCATCAATATAACGGATCCATATCAAAATATGGTCCAAGTATGTTGACATTTCATCACAAATACCATTGTTTCCTCCCAGCATCCTAAGAACGGGTTGCATATGTGGGCGCGCCAAGAAGTGCCCATTGCAGTACCCCTGAGTCGAAGGTAATTCTGGTTATTAAAATAAAGTGGTTATGGGTGAGGACAATTCTATATTTTTTCAGAGAAAACCCTTCCTCACATGGTTGATGATATCCCTATCCAAAAAGTATTTTGTGCTTATCATTCCTTGATTATGGTTATGGAGGTATATAAGGATTCCACATCCATTGTGACTAGGATCGTCGTATCCGTCTATTTTTTGCCAATACCTCCATTACCATGTTCCTCCCTTGTCTGATGCTTGACAATGACATCATGCCAGGATTCAATCTCTTTCAAAGCCTTCATTTGTACCTGTTGATTAGGTAAGTGACTAGGCGAAGGTGTCGGAATAATTTTACTAAAACGGTGTTAAAAAATGCTAGAATGAGGGATACTGAGAAAGCTCGGGCAAAAACTTTGACCTGATTTTTATAATCCTTAACTCAAGATCTGAGTCAAATCATTGTTGTGTGGATATTTACACTATCATTTCTGGAGTCTTATGAATGTTCACAATCGGCATTACCACCCTAATTCACACGAGAGTTTGGAGCGTAGGCTCATCATCTGATGTTAAAATATTATTTTGTATTTATCATTAGAGAAGGCCAAACTTTCAAAAGTTCGGTCCGTTTTTCGAACTTTTCAACTATATGGAAAGTTCGAAAACGGACCCATTAAAGTCAATGGGAGTCAAATAGTTTGAAAAGTTCTAATGAAATACAATTAAATATCAATGGTAACTTAATGTAAATGGCTGTGGGACCTGGGAAATGGTCTGGGGAACAGTTTCAAATATCCAGGACTTTCGAAAACTCGATTTTACTCTCACGCGCGCTGCTTTCGAGCTCTCCATTTGAACATTCGATGCTCGCACCTAGGTATCATGTGCATTTTACTTGCAGATTCGATACTCGCGTGTAGGTATAATGGAAATTTTACTTGCGAATTCGATGCTCGCGTATAGGTTATAATGGACATTTTAATTGCGGATTCGATGCTCGCATAGGTTATAATAGACATTTACTCGCAGATTCGATGCTCGCGTATAGGTTATAATACATTTTCTCAGGATTCCATGCTCGCGTATATTTATAATAGACATTTACTTGCGGATTCGATGCTCCGTAATAGGTATAATAGGCATTTTACTCGCACATTTGATTTCCTCAAACGGATAATTATCGAAAGTCTGGAAAATTCGAAAATCCGGGTCCGGGATAGTTCGAGAAGTCCGAATTCATTCGAACTCGGATAGTTTGGCTCAAACTCAGGTTCGAGTTCGAGTCCATCTCTGTTTATCATCAGTGCCACCAAATTAATTGGTTGGCAGGCTTTTTTTTTTCAGAGAGTGGGCGGAGCTTTGGAGGCCCGTCCGCCCACTCATTTCTGATAGGCTAAGATCCCGATTGCCGGATAACGAAGAGGACGGAGTCAGGAGAGGCTGGTATAACTATCTCTCCGTCCTCATTGGTTGAACCAGGACCCAATAGAAACGGCTTTAGTATGGTGTAGGGTATTTCAGGAGACATGTGGGACCGCGTTCTACCTATGACTAATCTCCCAAGTGGAACGAAAACATGCTAATTTTGCCCCAACCAATCAGATGTTAGCTTTCAAATGTTAAATAAGATCTGATTGGTTGGGGCAAAATTAGCACCATTTTAAATGATAAGAACTTTTATTGAATCTCCCTGAATGTTTTTTGTTTTCTTAACAGTGGTTCATTTTTTATTGGTTACTTGTAAATTACTGCTATTTGTTTAACACCAACATCTCCTTACGCCTATGTCTCCACTTCACCCCCATAGTTCTTTTCACCATTTATCACTCGTTTAAACCCATAAACAACATAAACTATTTTAGCTATTTTAGCCACCTTTAACCTGTTAAAATCTTCACCACCTGGCATATTGACCTTTTACAAAAATTTCCCCATTGCTGTTTTAGTCTTTTTCTTATAATTGAATTTAATTTATGGTTATCTAACCATTAACTAAGATTACAGAAATTTGACTTAATGTAATATATTAAAATATATAAACTCTTCTTCTGTGAATACCAAGGAAAGAATACTATGTTCATAAACTTGGCCCTAGAAATGTATAGTTTGGCACACCTTGTAATCTTCCCCTGGGCAGTTTGATTAGTGGTTCGGCAGTCTCATACAGGTGATCCAATAGAGTCTTTTTTGGTCCATGACAACGCCCCCAAATATATAGGAGCAAAACGCATCTGCCTATTTGCCCCGTTAGTCCCGATGTATTACCGTATATACCCGAATATAAGCCGAATAGAAGTCTTCCTAATTTCCCATTCCGTATTCTTCATTTCTCGTTTTTATTCCTCAAATATCAGTATGATATTTTTGACATGGGCTTAACTATTATTACTTACTAAGATGCCCAAACCCACTGGTTTTCATTCCTAAAAAAAGTAAAGATTCTGAACCATTATTTTTGCATTTGCCCCAGTCCCTCCCCCAAATGTGTACTGCCCCTGCGGCTGTTGTGAGCTTGTTTCGACTAAGAACAGCAGCATTAAGCACTTCCTGGTCATGAGTCAGAAATTTGGTGTGACATCACCGTCATGCCTCTGACTGACACCCCCGAACAGGAAGTATAGAGGGGAGGCACAGCAGAGCGGCGAGGGACCAGGTCTTGTAAGTTTCTTTAGCTGCATCTTTGGAAGAGGTAAGTAAAACGTAACTAGGGTTGGGGTCCTGCAGCTGTTTGTGAAATTTGGATTTATGGGTGGACTTGCCCTTTAAGCACAACTTTTACCACAAAATGGCAAAGTTGCAGCTCCTTCTTTCTCTTACTACAATGTACCAACCGTATTACTAGTAGGGTTATTTCAGGGAAGAATTACAGTTTGGAGACATATGTTACATTTTAAACCCTAAAACTTTAGAATTTGTAACATGGAACTTTTGTAGTTTCAACCGTTGTAATTCTGCATTAAAACTTTTTTCAAAACTTATAAAAATAGGAAACTAAAGTTGCAATCATTTAAAGCTTTGTGGCCCTATTTATAAAGACTATAGGCAGCAGCGCACACTGGCATCAGAACACTAACGTAGGTAAAATCATGCACTTTTATTAATTCTCAGTATAAAACTGAAGGCACGCACATGGCCTGACGCGTTTCGAACCTCAGTGGTCCTTACTCATAGGCACCAATAAATATTTTTAAAGGGCGACTTTAGAGAAAAGTGAAACAAGGTATAAAAAGAAACATAAAGATCCAAGAGTTCTGAAATAAAAAGCACGAAGAATGGAGAATGATTCTGATGCATGGGTGTACATGATGATAAAGTTTTAGCTTTTAAAGTGATTAAGAAGTTTAGGGGTGGGGCGTAAAATGCAGCTGATGATGCTCCATAAACAGCTGTAGGATACAACTGCACATGCCTAACAGTCAGGGGAGGAGCTATGGTCATATACATTTTACTGTAATACATTTGGAAAGATTGTATCAGAAGCATGATCTTGGAATCATTCTAATGTAGAAGAGTGATCTTTTTTATTTCTTTTTAACACTTGTCAATTTTCCCTTGAATGATCGAAACACTCAAAAAGAACAACCAATCTAAATGTTTTTACTTAACAGCTCATCATTATTTAAAGGGACTTCATGATTCTCACAGCACTTTCATGATATGGAGATTATATAACTGATTATGGAATTTATAACAATATTATACAGATGATCTATGTCGAACCAACTCGTTTTATTGGAACCATCAGACTTGGGGCCCCGGCAGATCCAGCAGATAAACACTCACCACAGGTTTAATCACATGGAAAGATAACAGCAAAATAGTGAGTTTGTTGTAAATAACTTTACGATTGTGGAGTGGTAATTGTGTGTGGTTATTGGCCAGAATGAGTTAAGTATTGATTAGTTTCTTCAAAGGGCCCATAATAAGGCCATTTCATCCAAGTGTTTATGTTGGGGTTATGAAGGAGCCATTCCATGTCCTTATAGACAGGCTGGGGCCAAACAGAGGGATCTGAACTTTCCTAAAGCCAGAGATCTGGTCATCACAATGGGGTGATTGGTTGGGCAAAATTAACCATTTTAAACGATAAGAACTTTTATTAAATATGCCTGGTACATGTCCTGGGAGAGTGGGAACCAGACACTGTTATAGGATTGGGGACAATGTAAGCGTTAAATTGAAAACGCGCTAACCTTCTTCTGGTTGTTATAAAGGAATCAAAGTAATTGGATCGTATAGCCTGACCATATCCATGTTAAACATCACTGTAATCTATAAACTATCACCAATAAGGATGTGTAATCAAAATATTTTTACTGTATGATCTATGGAATCAAATTAATATTAATGGGAAAGAACCTTGGCTGTTAGACAGTCATAAATCTGGACACTTTTTTCATGAAGTTAAGGAGGGGGATGTTTCCAGCAAAGGGATTTAAATCATTGTAACCCCTAAAACTTGCAGGGTTATTCATAAAAGTTCTTATCGTTTAAAATGGTGCTAATTTTGCCCAACCAACAGTCTTATATACATTTGAAAGAACATTTATGGTTGGGCAAAATAGCACCATTTTAAACGATAATCAGGTTATTCAATAAAAGTTCTATTGTTAAAATGGTGCTAATTTTTCCCCAACCAATCAGATGTTAGCTTTCAAATGTTAATAAGATTTGATTGGTTGGGGCAAAAGTAGCACCATTTTAAACGATAATCAGGGTTATTCAATAAAAGTTCTAATCGTTTAAAATGGTGCTAATTTTTCCCCAACCAATCAGATGTTAGCTTTCAAATGTTAAATAAGATCTGATTGGTTGGGGCAAAAGTAGCACCATTTTAACGATAATCAGGTTATTCAATAAAAGTTCTAATCGTTAAAATGGTGCTAATTTTGCCCCAACCAATCAGATTTAGCTTTCAAATGTTATAAGATTTGATTGGTTGGGGCAAAAGTAGCACCATTTTAACGATAAGAACTGTTATTGAATCTCCCGCTGGTTCATACTGAGGGCCATTTGAATGGGGTCTGGATCTTATGTTTCTTCTCACCCCAGACACAAATTTCTAGTGAGTAATTAGGGTCTGGGAATCTTTTTTCCTATTCTTTTAAATCTGTATGGTTTGTATGTCTATATCTGTAACATCATTTTGACATTTTTTATCTAAAATTGAATAAGTTTTGCCTTTGATGCTAAAAGAACGCAGGTAGCCTGAATGGCTTTAAATCAGTTTTTTATCTTTTCTTGTTAGAATGCAATTAACTCTGTGACGGCTGGCAGGAAAGCTATTAACTCTTTACAGATTGGTTTGGGCCTAGGCACTGCTGTGGCAGTTTGTGGTGGTAGGTGCACCAGTCGGTCCTCTACCTCCGACTCAATGACATTTAGCACAACCATTATATTGTAGAACGCACACTACTGCTCGAGTGTTCTGTTGATTATAATCACATACCAGCAGTGATGATGGGGACATAGCGATCCCCGGAATGTTGGAATATGTGATTTATAATAAACGAGCATTCTGAGCAAGTACTGTGCGCTTCTACAATATTATTGCTTGTGATTAACTCTTGGTTGCTGACGTGAGTGTTGTGTTAACTATTTAGAGCTGCCAGGACAGGGGTGTTTATAGCCAGTGGAGTCAAGAGTGAAATGTTTGGGTGGTAATGGCGAATTACCATTTATTGTTTAAATAAGTTCCCCCACGATGGCGAGGGTGGAGGTGATAGAGGGCCCGTCATCTCCTTCCATAGTCTCAGTGAGTTTTTTAACAGCTAAACCCGTATCTTTACTGCATTCTGCTGGCTTGGTTCGGACTTTTAAATTACACAATTTAATTAAAACATTGAAGATTGTGTTGGTGTTTCTAAAGGTAGGATCGAAGCTTTCATTGAACCCTACTTATTGATGTTTTCTTATGATGGGGGAAAGAAGGCCAGAAATGGGGGACCATGAAAGAGAAAGGTTTAAGGTGGAAGGAGCAGTGTGAAGGATCTGCTTATGTAGGTGCTTATGTAGGATCGAAGCTTTCTTGAACCCTACTTATGATGTTTTCTTATGATGGGGGAATAGAAGGCAGAAGATGGGGACCATGAAAGAGAAGGTTTAAGGTGAAGGAAGCAGTGGTAGGATCTGCAAGGAGAATGTAGGATCGAAGCTTTCATTGAACCCTACTTATTGATGTTTTCTTATGATGGGGGAATAGAAGGCCAGAAGATGGGGGACCACAAAAGAGAAAGGTTTAAGGTAGAAGGAAGCAGTGTGAGGGATCTGCAAGGAGAATGTAGGATCGAAGCTTTCATTGAACCCTACTATGGATTTTTTTATGATGTGGGAATAGAGGCCAGAATATGGGGGACCATGAAGAGAAAGGTTTAAGGTGAAGGAAGCAGTGTGAGGCTCACAAGGAGAATGAAGGATCGAAGCTTTCATTGAACCCTACTTATGATGTTTTTCTTATGATGGGGGAATAGAAGGCCAGAAGATGGGGACCATGAAAGAGAAAGGTTTAAGGTGGAAGGAAGCAGTGTAGCATCTACAAGGAGAATGTAGATCGAGCTTTATTGAACCCTACTTATTGATGTTTTTCTTATGATGGGGGAATAGAAGGCCAGAAGATGGGGGACCACGAAAGAGAAAGGTTTAAGGTAGAGGAAGCAGTTGAGGGATCTGCAAGGAGAATGTAGGATCGAAGCTTTCATTGAACCCTTCTTATTGAAGTTTTCTTATGATGGGGGAATAGAAGGCCAGAAGATGGGGGACCATGAAAGAGAAAAGTTTAAGGTAGAAGGAAGCAGTGTGAAGGATCTGCAAGGAGAATGTAGGATCGAAGCTTTCATTGACCTACTTATTGATGTTTTCTTATGATGGGGGAATAGAAGGCCAGAAGATGGGGGACCATGAAAGAGAGGTTTAAGTTGGAAGGAAGCATGTGAGGGATCTGCAAGGAGAATGTAGGATCGAAGCTTTCATTGACCCTACTTATTGATGTTTTCTTATGATGGGGGAATAGAAGGCCAGAAGATGGGGAACCATGAAAGAGAAAGGTTTAAGGTGGAAGGAAGCAGGATCTGCAAGGAGAACGTTCCGTGATGAGTTAAATGAAATTTTAAATTAATTAATCAAATCATAATGCAGATATGATTTTAGTTCCTCATTTTATTGAAATATTGTACAGTTCAGAAACTGCAATGGGAATAAAAACTGAAACGGCTTTTCTATGGGAAGGGAAGCAGCACCGGGAGCTGTAATCACAGCTTGAAAATGCTGATTCCTTTTCCTGATCTTAATGGTGAATCAATTAGCCATGCAGTGACCGAGAAATAAGCTTACTTTTATAGAAGTTTTACATGTAGTGTGCCAGGAGGAGGAGCTGGGTGATTGACAGTTTCTTTACCGACTAGCTGTGCCCCGCCCTCTTTAAAAAGTAAAACTCCCAGAGCTAAAAACAAGGGATACAATATATACTGAAATAAGTCCATTAGCCCATGTTTAGCTATCCGGCCCATTTACAGATGTCTATAACAGTGTAGAGTCCTGGCAGAATAGTAAGAGGTGAACTCTGGAAGGCATGAACCACACCAGGTAAATATCCTGGTTGGGAAAATCCCAGAAAAGGAAATCTTGAATGTGGAAAGTGTTGTATTTGTGACCATGATTGAGGTAGGGTCTTTGAAAGGTCCAGAAGTAAGGAGATGGGTGGTAAAAGATTATATTACATGCCAGACAACTCAGGTTGTAGTATCTATTGAAATGTGAATGTGGTGATCTTTATGTAGGTCAAACTAAGCGTAAGCTACGTATCGGATACAAGAGCACGCTAGAGGCTGTCAAGAAAGGGAAATCTGAGGTAAGCACTATGGCTAAACATATGCTTGAAAAACATGAGGGGAGACAGTTAAGATTCTCCTTTATGGGCCTATGCAGTCACGGACGCGGCTGCCAGCAGCTCACTTCGGCGGCGGAAAAGGAGAGGTAAGTAAAGTTTGGGGACTTTCTAAAGATACAAAAATAGCGGTTGGGGCTGGGAGCCCAGGGGGAATCTTATATATTAAAGAGTTTACGCTAGGGGGGGAATTGGGAGAGGGAGGGAGAGAAAGCTGCAGTACGCATGCCAAACTTCCCCTGGAGGCCAGTAGGAGGCAGAGGCCTATATGGACTCTGCTGCCTCCTGGTGGGCAGTTTTTGGGACTTTGGGGGGGACTACAGGAGAACCCTATGGAGCTGGGAGGTAAGGTCAGGATACACACACTACATGTGGGGCTCAGTAGATTACAACACATAAAATATTGATTGGGCTGAACACCCGAGGGCTGACACAGCCAGAATAGACCAACAAACCACCATAGACCAAGCACCCATACAGCTGCAATCCAAAATGCTCAGGTGGTGTTTTAGCCCTCTGGTGTTCTGTCTGAGGAAAATTTTACATGTGTAGGAGGGTTAATTGCTTAAAGGGGAACTGTGGTCCAAAAATGACTTTAGGTATATTGAGGTAATATCGATAGGAATTTCTTCCTTGAGAATTTTTGCAATTTATTTCCATTGTTTATTTTGCATACTTGGAGATATTTACATTTTGTGTGTGATATTGCAGCAGCATCACCAGGTCCACTTCCTGTTCCTGCTCTGAAACTGTCAGTCAATCTGGCTGTGTGTCTTCTCCTCCCCTTTGCTGCCCCCCTGGTCCCTCCCACTCATGAACCCCATGGTCCCTCCAGTTGCAGGCCCCCCATGGCTCACTGTTGGTGCCTAAGCCACACCCACTCGTGAGTGCCTAAGCCCCACCCACTCATGGGTGCCGTGGGTTACTCAGACCCCCTCCCCACAGACAACTCTGTGGAAACAGCCTTTTCAGGCAGTGAGAACAAAGTGAGAACTGAAACGTCTGTTTTCACACAGTGAAAGAGAAGGGCTGAAGATTCCCCCACCTTCTCTGTCAGGACTTCACACAGCGAGGGAGGAGGGGACTTCCTGTCTCCCCTCACCACACTAGGGAGTCTGGGTGTGCTGTGGCGGCACTGTGCAGGAGAAGCCTCAGGAATGTCACAAGTCAGCCTCCCACCACTAACTTTCTGGTCAGTCATTTCTTATATCTTGGGCTGTGGAGCACTAGAGAGGGTGGTTGATGGCTCGTTTTTAAAGGTAGGAACACGGCCTTTCATTTAAACTCAACTTGTTTGGAGACTACAGTTCCCCTTTATGGTTTTACGGTTCACCACCGTGCTACCAAAAGAGGTTTGCAGGAAATGCTCTATCAAATCAATGTCTTGAAGACAGGGTGGCTCATTTACCCGAGTCGCTGGGCAATAATATAGCATTTAAGTGGTGCTGACTGGTTCACTATCGTTTAGTGCGACTCCACATTAGTGCCAGATGCATGGGCTACGCCAAAAGACACCCACGCATCCGGCACTCAGAATTGAATATCGTATTTGCACTCTTCAGCACATGATTAGCCAGCATTAAAATCCCGGTAAATCCTAAAATGGGATACGCCAAGGCATGACTGGAGCGATAGTGGTTCTGGGTAAACCTCCCCAGGGGTGTATAAAAACAGGTGCTACTGCATGTCGTGGCCATTTTGATGTCTGTATCTTGCAAGGTAAAGTCCTAGTTTAACTTTGTGTGCAAATGACTAATTAAGCTAAATCCCTCACAACTAAAAATACAAATTTCCAATTGAAGGTTGTTCACTTATTATTAAGGTTAATGTTGTTATTTCCATTTTTGCCTTTACTGCATTCACTAATTATGTCTGATCATAGTTCCCTCGTGTTTACTTTGGTTTTATTGCTTACTTATAGTTACCCGTTATGCTAATCCGTTTGTTAATTAAAAAAAAGTTTCCTCTCCATAAGTTTTAATAATGCTCTGTACCCTTGTGTTTGAGAACTGCTTGACCTGAAGAAGAGAGATGGATGAGTTCTGACTGCACAAGCTGGGTTTCTGCTGGTAGCTAAACTTAGGCAGCACCACAAACTACCAATCCAGAATAATGTATCTACAATAACATATTTATATACAGACAAAATAAATAAAAACTCTTCCAACTATCCGTACCATAAGCATGTGACATTTCTGTTCTTTTTTATTTATATATATATAATAAAAAACTAATATATTTCATATGACTTCTATTGGCATTTCCAGTACCACAAGTGGACTATTTCTTTCCAAGTAAATGGGACTTTGTGTTGATTTCAGGTCTAAATAAAATAATGAACATTTTGGGATAAATATCATCCTAATAGCCAGCACTTGAGGTCAATATGGCAAATATCTCCACACACACAGTGTTTTTCCCTTTGGTGCTCAGATAGGCCGGGATCATTGTGATCCAAACACTGCAGAAGACCAGCATGCTGAAAGTGATGTACTTGGCCTCATTAAAACTGTCCGGTAAGGTCCGAGCTAAAAATGCTAAAACAAAACTAACAGCTGCCAGAAGCCCCATATAACCAATAACTGAGTAAAAGGCAATAGCTGATCCCTCATTGCACTGAATGATGATTGTTCCAGGGGAAGTGTGAATGTCCATATCCTGAAAGGGAGGAGAAAAGCCAACCAAGTCATACAGATTATTATTTGAATGGATAAACAGCAAGACTACAGAATTGGACAGTTGACTCCCACCCATTTCCTCCATGAGCTCCCAGGCTTGGTGGCTTTGAATGCAATGTAACCATGATAGTCTTGGCCAGGAGAGAAGAGACAGCTATGGAGAAGGTGATTCCAAAAGTGATTATACGTAACATGCAGGTTATATCCACAGGACGACCGAGGAACAGGAACACACTGAGGAAGCTCAACTTATGGAGACCAGGAGGAGGAAGCTGAGGTTCCTGTTATTGGCTCTCAAGATGGGAGTGTCCTGATAGTGAATAAAAATCCAGTTCCAGAATACAGTTACAAAGAATCCAAGAAATGAGATTGATAATAAAATTACAGTAATCCCATCATTAGTGTAGGATAGAAATTCCTCTGTTTTTGCAATACATTGATTCCCTTCTCATTGGACCATTCCATGTCTGGACATTGGATGCAGTTCTCACTGTCTGCAAAGTCAACAAATCAGTGAGGATTACAATTTGAGGCAAACTATATGGCAAATAATGAAAAATTAAACCGTAATGAATAATGATCCTTTTACATATACTTTTAAACAGAAACTCAGGGAGTTTTTATCAGGACAGTGCTGATGAAGATGCTGCAGCCTCTAAAGGCTTGCTTTGGTTATCATTGAGCTTTGGGTTTCCATATCAGTTTAAAAGAGTATCACTTTTACATCCCATACAGTATCTCAAAAGTATTAAACTATATTAGATGGGATCTAATTATAAATGGGAAATGTTTTATGGGATTCTGAACAGACTAGAGTAGTATTTGTCCTTTAGTCTGTTTAATTGACTACACAGGGAAACAGTGTGAGATAGTATAGTGATATATATATGATGAAAACCATCATTATAACAGAGTTTATAGTAAAAGGACCTGTACAGATTTCATTAGCAGGATTGTTGGATTGGTTATTATTACCAGTTCTATTGGAGATCTCTCCCTTCTGAACACCGGACACAGTCATAACAGCAGGACTTGGATCCCGGATTTGAGCTTTTCTATATCCAGGGAGACAGTTCTCTGAACATTGAGATTCGGGATCTAAAATTAACGATTACAGTCCAATGATATACAGTATGACATACACTAGATAACCAAAATCGCAATTAGGCAAACAGTTCGGCTGAGGGTGTGCGGAACATATAATATATATTTTGCATTGGGTGTCCGGCACTGTTTTGGCAATGGCCCGGACCCTTCTGGTTATATAATTACATTTCATAAATCATTCAGCTAAATCATTATATAGCATCTGTATATGGAGAGAGACACACTCTAAAATAACTTTAAATCGTTATTAAATACAGAGGAAGGGGCACGGACTCCCTGAAACAAGTGGCTCCAGCACAGTATTTGATACATTTGTTTAAAGTTATTTTAGAGTGTCCCTCTCCTCATTACCCATATGATATTTGAATATAAAACATCCGGAGCATAGGCACCCCAGAGCAAAAGAGCGTCCCATAACGTTGCAAACCAGCCATATACACCAATAAATCACTAAAATTAACAACCTTTATTCAGAGCAGTTAAAATACATTATAGATACAAAATACCAAAAAATTAGTTCACATACCCTCCTCCAAAATATACTCCTACAAAAAATCTAAAACCATTAAAACCCAAATATCCAAACAGCCACAGAGGGTGATGGTGGGGCATCCCCACCCACCTTCAGATATATCCACAAAGTTTTAAAGTGGGGAGCGTTGGCACAAGTCTCTCATTCCAATCCTTCAATAAATTAATTACTCGAAAGCAGTTACCCGAAACACAATAGTTATTGCGTTGGGTTGGAAAGAGCCAGGAGTATAAGCTCGGTACTAACATAGCAGTGTTCATGCAAACATATAAGGAAATCAGCAGCACATAATAAACTATCGTCGCTAAACTTCCTGGTTCTCTGCAAACGATGTTCCAGCTGCTCCTCAGGTACTGAATAGTACACAAAAGCGAACTGAACAAACACTTACACTTGGGTAGGACTTACAAGAGTGCACAATTGTCTCAGAGATTCACGAATCCAGCCCTCTCCGGACTCACCGGGCTATGAGGTAATTAATAAGAAATCACTCTACTTCACGTCCCAGTGTGTTACGTCCCGAAGTGCAACGCCAATCTTACAGTTCTCCTGAATCCAAAATATAAGCGAACTTGCACACAGCTCCTTCACTTGAAAACCCAGCCGGTTCTGTACTGCTCCCCACACGTGGACTTACTGTGGACTGAAACTGAGAAGACCTACGCGTTTCGTCGCATACGAGACTTCGTCAGGGTCTCGTGAGGTCATCAACGGAGATCCTTAAATACCTTAAAGAGTTATCTCTCCATCAAAGTCCCCGCCCATTTACCTAAATGGAGTACTCCTTAGAGACGGAGCAGTTACTGATTTAAAGTAAGGATCAGTTAATACTGAAATGTCTAATTTCTAGATCATTATATTGCATTATAGCTCATAAGCTCTATTTAGGCATGCAAATTGGTATTTAAAATAGTCTAATGTACATCATGGCTTAAACACCCTACATAAATATTATTATAATGAGAGCATTCTTATTTTACATGCAGTTCAAGAAACATCATTAAAGGCATGTCCACCCCCAAAACTATAATCCCCCAACTACTGGCCCCACATGTAGTGTAGTGTAATCCTACCTTACCTCCCAGCTCCATAGGGTTCTCCTGTAGTCCCCCCCAAAGTCCCAAAAAACTGCCCACCAGGAGGCAGCAGAGTCCATATAGGCTCTGCCTCCTACCTGGCCTCCAGGGGAAGTTTGGCATGCGTACTGCAGCTTTCTCTCCCTCCCTCTCCCAATTCCCCCCCTAGGTAAAACTCTTTAATATATAAGATTCCCCCTGGGCTCCCAGCCCCAACCGCTATTTTTGATCTTTAGAAAGTCCCCAAACTTTACTTACCTCTCCTTTTCCGCCGCCGAAGTGAGCTGCTGGCAGCCGCGTCCGTGACTGCATAGGCCCATAAAGGAGAATCTTAACTGTCTCCCCTCATGTTTTTCAAGCATATGTTAGCCATAGTGCTTACCTCAGATTTCCCTTTCTTGACAGCTCTAGCGTGCTCTTGTATCCGATACGTAAGCTTACGCTTAGTTTGACCTACATAAAGATCACCACCTTCACATTTCAATAGATACAAACCTGAGTTGTCTGGCATGTAATATAATCTTTTACCACCCATCTCCTTACTTCTGGACCTTTCAAAGACCCTACCTCAATCATAGGTCACAAATACAACACTTTCCACATTCAAGATTTCCTTTTCTGGGATTTTCCCAACCAGGATATTTACCTGGTGTGGTTCATGCCTTCCAGAGTTCACCTCTTACTATTCTGCCAGGACTCTACACTGTTATAGACATCTGTAAATGGGCCGGATAGCTAAACATGGGCTAATGGACTTATTTCAGTATATATTGTATCCCTTGTTTTTAGCTCTGGGAGTTTTACTTTTTAAAGAGGGCGGGGCACAGCTAGTCGGTAAAGAAACTGTCAATCACCCAGCTCCTCCTCCTGGCACACTACATGTAAAACTTCTATAAAAGTAAGCTTATTTCTCGGTCACTGCATGGCTAATTGATTCACCATTAAGATCAGGAAAAGGAATCAGCATTTTCAAGCTGTGATACAGCTCCCGGTGCTTGCTTCCCTTCCCATAGAAAAGCGTTTCAGTTTTTATTCCCATTGCAGTTTCTGAGACTGTACAATATTTCAATAAATGAGGAACTAAAATCATATCTGCATTATGATTTGATTAATTAATTTAAAATTTCATTTAACTCATCACGGAACTTCTCCTTGCAGATCCTGCTTCCTTCCACCTTAAACCTTTCTCTTTCATGGTTCCCCATCTTCTGGCCTTCTATTCCCCCATCATAAGAAAACATCAATAAGTAGGGTCAATGAAAGCTTCGATCCTACATTCTCCTTGCAGATCCCTCACACTGCTTCCTTCCAACTTAAACCTCTCTTTCATGGTCCCCCATCTTCTGGCCTTCTATTCCCCCATCATAAGAAAACATCAATAAGTAGGGTCAATGAAAGCTTCGATCCTACATTCTCCTTGCAGATCCTCACACTGCTTCCTTCTACCTTAAACTTTCTCTTTCATGGTCCCCCATCTTCTGGCCTTCTATTCCCCATCATAAGAAAACTTCAATAAGAAGGGTTCAATGAAAGCTTCGATCCTACATTCTCCTTGCAGATCCCTCACACTGCTTCCTCTACCTTAAACCTTTCTCTTTCGTGGTCCCCCATCTTCTGGCCTTCTATTTCCCCATCATAAGAAAAACATCAATAAGTAGGGTTCAATAAAGCTCGATCTACATTCTCCTTGTAGATGCTACACTGCTTCCTTCCACCTTAAAACCTTTCTCTTTCATGGTCCCCATCTTCTGGCCTTCTATTCCCCCATCATAAGAAAAACATCAATAAGTAGGGTTCAATGAAAGCTTCGATCCTTCATTCTCCTTGTGAGCCTCACACTGCTCCTTCACCTTAAACCTTTCTCTTCATGGTCCCCCATATTTGGCTTCTATTCCCACATCATAAAAAACATCCATATAGTAGGGTTCAATGAAAGCTCGATCCTACATTCTCCTTGCAGATCCCTCACACTGCTTCCTTCTACCTTAAACCTTTCTCTTTTGGGTCCCCCATCTTCTGGCCTTCTATTCCCCATCATAAGAAAACATCAATAAGTAGGGTTCAATGAAAAGCTTCGATCCTACATCTCCTTGCGATCCTACACACTGCTTCCTTCCACCTTAAACCTTCTCTTTCATGGTCACCCATCTTCTTCTGGCCTTCTATTCCCCCATCATAAGAAAACATCAATAAGTAGGGTTCAATGAAAGCTTCGATCCTACGTGTGAAGATCTGCTTATGTAGGATGTGCTTATGTAGGATCGAAGCTTTCATTGAACCCTACTTATTGATGTTTTTCTTATGATGGGGGAATAGAAGGCCAGAAGATGGGGGACCATGAAAGAGAAAGGTTTAAGGTGGAAGGAAGGCATGTGAGGGATCTGCAAGGAGATGTAGGATCGAAGCTTTCATTGAACCCTACTTATTGATGTTTTCTTATGATGGGGG
Source organism: Hymenochirus boettgeri (assembly GCA_019447015.1). Taxonomy (NCBI): domain Eukaryota; kingdom Metazoa; phylum Chordata; class Amphibia; order Anura; family Pipidae; genus Hymenochirus; species Hymenochirus boettgeri. Next base: position 146,082 of record JAACNH010000376.1, read on the forward strand.
AATAGAAGGCCAGAAGATGGGGGCCACAAAAGAGAAAGTTTAGGTAGAAGGAAGCAGTGGAGGGATCTGCAAGGAGAATGTAGATCGAAGCTTTCATTGAACCCTACTTATTGATGTTTTTCTTATGATGTGGGAATAGAAGGCCAAAGAATATGGGGGACCAGAAAGAGAAAGGTTTAGGTGAAAGGAAGCAGTGTGAGGGCATCTACAAGGAGAAATGAAGGATCGAAGCTTTCATTGAACCTACTATTGATGTTTTTCTTATGATGGGGGAATAGAAGGCCAGAAGATGGGGGACCATGAAAGAGAAAGGTTTAGGTGGAAGGAAGCAGTGTAGGATCTAAAGGAGAATGTAGGATCGAAGCTTTCATTGAACCCTACTTATTGATGTTTTTCTTATGATGGGGGAATAGAAGGCCAGAAGATGGGGGACCAGAAAGAGAAAGGTTTAAGGTGAAGGAAGCAGTGTGAGGGATCTGCAAGGAGAATGTAGGATCGAAGCTTTCATTGAACCTCTTATTGAATGTTTTTCTTATGATGGGGGAATAGAAGGCCAGAAGATGGGGGACCATGAAAGAGAAAAGTTTAAGGTAGAAGGAAGAGTGTGAGGATCTGCAAGGAGAATGTAGGATCGAAGCTTTCATTGACCCTACTTATTGATGTTTTCTTATGATGGGGGAATAGAAGGCCAGAAGATGGGGGACCAAAAGAGAAAGTTTAAGTTGAGAAGGAAGCAGTGTGAGGGTCTGCAAGGAGAATGTAGGATCGAAGTTTCATTGACCCTATTATTGATGTTTTTTATGATGGGGGAATAGAAGGCCAGAAGATGGGACCATGAAGAGAAGGTTTAAGGTGGAAGGAAGCAGGATCTGCAAGGAGAAGTTCCGTGATGGTTAATGAAATTTAAATTAATTAATCAAATCATTATGCAGATATGATTTTAGTTCCTCATTTTATTGAAATATGTACAGTCTCAGAAACTGCAATGGGAATAAAAAACTGAAACTGCTTTTCTATGGAAGGGAAGCAGACCGGGAGCTGTAATCACAGCTTGAAAATGCTGATTCCTTTTCCTGATCTTAATGGTGAATCAATTAGCCATGCAGTGACCGAGAAATAAGCTTACTTTTATAGAAGTTTTACATGTAGTGTGCCAGGAGGAGGAGCTGGGTGATTGACAGTTCTTTACCGACTAGCTGTGCCCCGCCCTCTTAAAAAGTAAAACTCCCAGAGCTAAAAACAAGGGATACAATTAAATACTGAAATAAGTCCATTAGCCCATTTAGTCTATCCGGCCCATTTACAGATGTCTATAACAGTGTAGAGTCCTGGCAGGAATAGTAAGAGGTGAACTCTGGAAGGCTGAACCACACCAGGTAAATATCCTGGTTGGGAAGAAGTCCCGAAAAGGAAATCTTGAATGTGGAAAGTGTTGTATTTGTGACCTAATGATTGAGGTAGGGTCTTTGAAAGGTCCAGAAGTAAGGAGATGGGTGGTAAAAGATTATATTACATGCCAGACAACTCGGTTGTATATCTATTGAAATGTGAATGTGGTGATCTTTATGTAGGTCAAACTAAGCGTAAGCTACGTATCGGATACAAGAGCACGTAGAGCTGTCAAGAAAGGGAAATCTGAGGTAAGCACTATGGCTAAACATATGCTTGAAAAACATGAGGGGAGACAGTTAAGATTCTCCTTTATGGGCCTATGCAGTCACGGACGCGGCTGCCAGCAGTCACTCGGCGGCGGAAAGAGGAGAGGTAAGTAAAGTTTGGGGAGCTTCTAAAGATACAATATAGCGGTTGGGGCTGGGAGCCCAGGGGAATCTTATATATTAAAGATTTTACGCTAGGGGGGAGGGGAATTGGGAGAGGGAGGGAGAGAAGGGCTGCAGTACGCATGCCAAACTTCTCCTGGAGGCCAGGTAGGAGGCAGAGGCCTATATGGACTCTGCTAGCCTCCTGGTGGACAGTTTTTTGGGACTTTGGGGGGGACTACAGGAGAACCCTATGGAGCTGGGATGTAAGGTAGGATTACACTAACTACATGGTGGGGCCAGTAGTTGGGGGATTTAGTTTTGGGGGTGGACAGCCTTTAATGTGTTTCTTGAACTGCATGTAAAATATAGAATGCTCTCATTATAATAATATTATGTAGGGTGTTTAAGCCATGATGTACATTAGACTATTTTAAATACCAATTTGCATGCCTAAATAGAGCTTATGAGCTATAATGCAATATATGATCTAGAAATTAGACATTTCGTATTAACTGATCCTGTTACTTTAAATCAGTAACTGCTCCGTCTCTAAGGAGTACTCCATTTAGGTAAATGGGCGGGGACTTTGATGGAGAGATAACTCTTTAAGGTATTTAAGGATCTCCGTTGATGACCTCACGAGACCCTGACGAAGTCTCGTATGCGACGAAACGCGTAGGTCTTCTCAGTTTCATCCACAGTAGAGTCCACGTGTGGGGAGCAGTACAGAACCGGCTGGGTTTCAAGTGAAGGAGCTGTGTGCAAGTTCGCTTAATTTTGGATTCAGGAGAACTGTAAGATTGGCGTGCACTTCGGGACGTAACACACTGGGACAGGTGAAGTAAGAGTGATTTCTTATTAAACCTCATAGCCCGGTGAGTCCGGAGAGGGCTGGATTCGTGAATCTCTGAGACAATTGTGACTCTTGTAAGTCCTACCCAAGTGTAAGTGTTTGTTACGTTCGCTTTTGTGTACTATTCAGTACCTGAGGAGCAGCTGGAACATCGTTTGCAGAGAACCCAGGAAGTTTAGCGACGATAGTTATTATGTGCTGCTGATTTCCTTATATGTTTGCATGAACACTGCTTGTTAGTACCGAGCTTATACTCCTGGCTCTTTCCAACCCAACGCAATAACTATGTGTTTCGGGTAACTGCTTTCGAGTAATTAATTTATTGAGGATTGGATGAGAGACTTGTGCCAACTGCTCCCACTTTAAAACTTTGTGGATATATCTGAAGTGTTGGTGGGGATGCCCACCCTCACCTCTGTGGCTGTTGGATATTTGGGTTTTAATGGTTTTATGATTTTTTGTAGGAGTATATTTTGGAGGGAGGGTATGTGAACTAATTTTTTGGTATTTTGTATCTATAATGTATTTTAACTGCTCTGAATAAAGGTTGTTAATTTTAGTGATTTATGGTGTATATGGCTGGTTTGCACGTTATGGGACGCTCTTTGCTCTGGGGTGCCTATGCTCCGGATGTTTATATTCAAATATCATATAGGGTAATGAGGAGAGGGACACTCTAAAATAACTTTAAACAAATGTATCAAAATACTGTGCTGGAGCCACTTGTTTCAGGGAGTCCGTGCCCCTTCCTCTGTATTTAATAAACGTATTTAAAGTTATTTAGAGTGTGTCTCTCTCCATATACAGATGCTATATATGATTAGCTGAATGATATTATGAATGTAATTATATAACCAGAAGGGTCCGGGCCATTGCCAAAACAGTGCCGGACACCCAATGCAAAATTATATATATGTTCCGCACACCCCAGCGAACTGTATTGCCTAATGTGCGATTTTTTGTTATCTAGTGTATGTTCATACTGTATATCATTGGACTGTAATCGTTAATTTTAGATCCCGAGATCTCAATGTTCAGAGAACTGTCTCCCTGGATATAGAAAAGCTTCAAATCCGGATCCAAGTCCTGCTGTTATGACTGTGCCGGTGTTCAGAAGGAGAGATCTCCAATAGAACTGGTAATAATAAACCAATCCAACAATATCCTGCTAATGAAATCTGTACGGTCCTTTTACTATAAAGCTCTGTTACTAATGATGGTTTTATATATATATTCACTATCTCACACTGTTTCCCTGTGTAGTCATTAAACAGACTAAAGGACAAATACTACTCTCTAGTCTGTTCAGAATCCCATAAAACATTTCCCATTATAAATTAGATCCCATCTAATATAGTTTAATACTTTTGAGATACGTATGGGATGTAAAGTGATACTCTTTTAAACTGATATGGAAACCCAAAGCTCAATGATAACCAAAGCAAGCCTTTAGAGGCTGCAGCATCTTCATCAGCACTGTCCTGATAAAAACTCCCTGAGTTTCTGTTTAAAAGTATATGAAAAGGATCATATTTCATTACGGTTTAAGTTTTTCATATTTGCCATATAGTTTGCCTCAAATTGTAAATCCTTCACTGATTTGTTGACTTTGCAGACAGTGAGAACTGCATCCAATGTCCAGACATGGAATGGTCCAAGAGAAGAGGAATCAATGTATTGCAAAAACAGAGGAATTTCTATCCTACACTAATGATGGGATTACTGTAATTTTATTATCAATCTCATTTCTTGGATTCTTTGTAATGTATTGGTACTGGAACATTTTTATTCACTATCCAGGACACTCCCATCGTGAGAGCCAATAACAGGAACCTCAGCTTCCTCCTCCTGGTCTCCATAAAGTTGAGCTTCCTCAGTGTGTTCCTGTTCCTCGGTCGTCCTGTGGATATAACCTGCATGTTACGTATAATCACTTTTGGAATCACCTTCTCCATAGCTGTCTCTTCTCTCCTGGCCAAGACTATCATGGTTTACATTGCATCAAAGCCACCAAGCCTGGGAGCTCATGGAGGAAATGGGTGGGAGTCAACTGTCCAATTCTGTAGTCTTGATCTGTTATCCATTCAAATAATAATCTGTATGACTTGGTTGGCATTTCTCCTCCCTTTCAGGATATGGACATTCCACTTCCCCTGGAACAATCATCATTCAGTGCAATGAGGGATCAGCTATTGCCTTTTACTCAGTTATTGGTTATATGGGGCTTCTGGCAGCTGTGAGTTTTGTTTTAGCATTTTTAGCTCGGACTTACCGGACAGTTTTAATGAGGCCAAGTACATCACTTTCAGCATGCTGGTCTTCTGCAGTGTTTGGATCACAATGATCCCGGCCTATCGAGCACCAAAGGGAAACACGGTGTGTGTGGAGATATTTGCCATATTGACCTCAAGTGCTGGACTATTAGGATGATATTTTATCCCAAAATGTTACATTATTTTTTTGACCTGAAATCAACACAAAGTCCCATTTACTTGGAAAGAAATAGTCCCTGTGGTACTAGAAATGCCAATAGAAGTCATATGAAATATATTAGTTTTTTAATATATATATATAAAATAAAATAGAACAGAATGTCACATGCTATATGGATACGGATAGTTGGAAGAGTTTTTATTTATTTGCTGTAATATAAATATGTTATTGTAGATACATTATTCTGGATTGGTAGTTTGTGGTGCTGCCTAAGTTTAGCTACAGCAGAAACCCAGCTTGTGCAGTCAGAATCTACACATCTCTCTTCTTCAGGTCAAGCAGTTCTCAACAACAAGGGTACAGAGCATTATAAAACTTATGAGAGGAACTTTTTTATAAATGTAAACAAACAAGATTAGCATAACGGGTAACTATAAGTAAGCAATAAAACCAAAGTAAACACGAGGGAACTATGATCAGACATAATTAGTGAATGCAGTAAAGGCAAAATGGAAATAACAACATTAACCTTAATAATAAGTGAACAACCTTCATTGGAAATTGTATTTTTAGTTGTGAAGGATTTAGCTTAATTAGTCATTTGCACACAAAGTTAAACTAGACTTTACATTGAAGATTACAGACATAAATGGCCACGACATGCAGTAGCACCTGTTTATACACCCCTGGGGAGGTTTACCCAGAACCACTATCGCTCCAGTCATGCCTTGGCGTATCCCATTTTAGGATTTACCGGGATTTTAATGCTGGCTAATCATGTGCGTGAAAGTAGTGCAAATACCTATTCAATTCTGAGTGCCGGTATGCGTGGGTGTCTTTTGCGTAGCCATGCATCTGGCACTAATGTGGAGTCGCACTAAACGATAGGGAACCAGTCAGCACCACTAAATGCTATATTATTGCCCGCGACTCTGGGTAAATGACCCCCTGTTTCAAGACATTGATTTGATAGAGCATTTCCTGCAAACCTCTTTTGGTAGCACAGGGGTGAACCGTAAAAACCATAAAGGGGAACTGTAGTCTCCAAACAAGTTGAGTTTAAATGAAAGGCCAGTTTCCTACCTTTAAAACGAGCCATCAACCACCTCTCTATGTGCTCCACAGCCCAAGATATAAGAAATGACTGACCAGAAAGTTAGTAGGTGGGAGGCTGACTTGTGACATTCCTGAGGCTTCTCCTGCACAGTGCCGCCAGCAAGCACAGCCTCAGACTCCCTAAGTGTGTGAGGGAGACAGGAAGTCCTCCTCCTCTCTGCTGTGTGAAGTCCTGACAGAGAAGGTGGGGGAATCTTCAGCCCTTCTCTTTCACTGTGTGAAAACAGACGTTTCAGTTCTCACTTTGTTCTCACTGCCTGAAAAGGCTGTTTCCACAGAGTTGTCTGTGGGGAGGGGGTCTGAGTAACCCACGGCACCCATGAGTGGGTGGGGCTTAGGCACTCACGAGTGGGTGTGGCTTAGGCACCACAAAGTGAGCCATGGGGGGCCTGCAATGGAGGGACCATGGGGTCATGAGTGGGAGGGACCAGGGGGGCAGCAAAGGGGAGGAGAAGACACAGACAGATGACTGACAGTTTCAGAGCAGGAGAAGGAAGTGGACCTGGTGATGCTGCTGCATTCACACACAAAAAATGTAAATATCTCAAAAGTATGCAAAATAAACAATGGAAATAAATTGCAAAAATTCTCAAGGAAGAAATTCCTATCGATATTACCTCAATATACCTAAAGTCTATTTTGGACCACGTTCCCCTTTAAGCAATTAAACCTCCTACACATGAAAATTTTCCTCAGACAGAACACCAGAGGGCTAAACACCACCGAGCATTTTGGATTGCAGCTGTATGGGTGCTTGGTCTATGGTGGTTTGTTGGTCTATTCTGGCTTGGTCAGCCCTGGGTGTTCAGCCCAATCAATATTTTATGTGTGTAATAATGCCAGACTGATGCCTGATGGGTCACCTGGCATATCGTTTTCTACATCTGCTCAGTTCACTTAGGGGCATATTTATAAAGCTTCGTTAAGTTTTCGCGGCCGTTTTCCTGACATTTCCGCACTAAATCGCGTTTAACGCGATATAGTAATGTCACGAAACGGTCGCGAAAGTTAACGAGGCGTTAACCCTTCATTAACCAATCAGATTTCTGGAAAGTTGAAATCTGATTGGTTAATGTAAGCATGTAACCAAGCATTAAAAATTGACCACATCAGAAATGGATTAGGGTTTCTGCAAACCTATATAAAGAGGTGCACTGTCGGAAACTCAGATGCCATCGCATAGATGGCTGAAGATAGAAAGAAAAGAAGGGCTGGCAACATCGGCTACGCTGAGGCCGGCGGTGCCAGCGGGCTCACTGGCGGCCGCAGTGAGTTGCCTGGCATCGGCGACCTGAGTGGGGTTGGTTTGCCAGCCCAAGACGTCGCCCAAGGGCTCTTTTAAGAGCCGCACAACTGGGGGTCTGGTTCGAGCTGCGGGGACCCCAGCCAAAGGCACTTGTCCAGTGCCACAAGGGCCCTACAAGGACCAGGGAGTGGGGTCCCGGTTCGAGCTGCGGGACCCTTAAGCCCCAAAGATCTCTTGTCAGAGCCGCAAGGGCACTTGTAATGCCGACGGCCCCTGATAGGGCCGGGGAGGGGGGTCCCGTCGAGCTGCGGGACCCTTAAGCCCCAAAGGCCTGCCAGCGGCTGGGCAGGGGGCTTGGAGGGGCTGCTGGGGGAGGGGTGCGCGGTGGGTGGTGCGCGCGGGTATGCCCCGCCCCCTTAGCAGAGACGTCGGGAACGGGATTTTAAGTCCTTCACAGCGATACTGTACTTAGCGCATTGCGTAAGTGCAGTATCGCCGCAAAGGGATTAAAAATTACCGCACACATCGCGGCCGCGATACATATCGCAGCAATGGCGCTCGACATTTTAAATACGTCGATAGCGCTATTTTCGCGCCGCGATGTGCGGCAGTATTTTTTTGCGCTAATATCGTTTTTTATAAATATGCCCTTAATTTTACTCTTCAAAGCAATGGAATTGTAGAGAGAAGAAATTGGAAATTTCAAGTAGACATAGGATACCAACGTAAACTGACTCATCTAATATAAATTATCCTTATTATTTCACTTATACACATACAAGGTCTGATCCACACTTCCCGAGTTCCCTTATTATTTCACTATCACATACAAGGTCTGATCATCACTTCCCGAGTTCCCTTATTATTTCACTTATCACATACAAGGTCTGATTCACACTTCCCGAGTTCCACTTATTATTTCACTTATCACATACAAGGTCTGATTCATCACTTCCCGAGTTCCCTTATATTTCACTTATCACATACAAGGTCTGATCATCACTTCCCGAGTTCCCTTATTATTTCACTTATCACATACAAGGTCTGATCATCACTTCCCGAGTTCCCTTATTATTTCACTTATCACATACAAGGTCTGATCATCACTTCCCGAGTTCCTTAATTTCACTTATCAATACAAGGTCTGATCCACACTGTCCGAGTTCCCTTATTATTTTCACTTATCACATACAAGGTCTGATCATCACTTCCCGAGTTCCCTTATTATTTCACTTATCACATACAAGGTCTGATCATCACTTCCCGAGTTCCCTTATTATTTCACTTATCACATACAAGGTCTGATCCACACGTCCCGAGTTCCCTTATTATTTCACTTATCACATACAAGGTCTGATCATCACTTCCGAGTTCCCTTATTATTCACTTATCACATACAAGGTCTGATCCACACTTCCCGAGTTCCCTTATAGTTTCACTTATCACATACAAGGTATGACACACTTCCCGAGTTCCCTTATTATTTCACTATCACATACAAGGTCTATCCACACTTCCCCGAGTTCCCTCTTATCACATCTTATCACATACAAGGTCTGATCACCTCACCTCCTTCCGACGTTCCCTTATTGCCATTATTCACTTATCACATACAAGGTCTGATCCATCACTTCCCGAGTTCCCTTATTATTTCACTTATCACATACAAGGTCTGATAATCCACTTCCCGAGTTCCCTTATTATTTCACTTATCACATACGGTCTGATCCACACTTCCCGAGTTCCCTTATTATTTCACTTATAACATCAAGGTTTGATTACACTTCCGAGTTCCCTTATTTATTTCACTTATCACATACAAGGTTGATTCCACATTCCCGAGTTCCTTATTATTTCACTTATCACACTACAAGGTCTGATCATTCACTTCCCGAGTTCCCTTATTATTTCACTTACTCACATACAAGGTGCTGATCATCACTTCCCGAGTTCCCTTATTATTTCACTTATCACATACAAAGTATGATCATCACTTCCCGAGTTCCCTTATTATTTCACTTATAACATACAAGGTCTGATATCACTTCCCGAGTTTCCCTTATTATTCACTTATCACATACAAGGTCTGATCCACACTTCCGAGTTCCCTTATTATTTCATTATCACATACAAGGCTGACACACTTTCACGAGTTCCCTTATTATTTCACTTATCACATACAAGGTCTGATCCACCTCCCGGGTTCCCTTATTATTTCAATTATCACATACAAGGTCTGATCCAACACTTCCGAGTTCCCTTATTATTGCACTTATCACATACAAGGTTGATCCACACTTCCCGAGTTCCCTTATTATTCCTATCAATTACAAGGTTGATACACTTCCGAGTTCCCTTATATTCACTTACACATACATGTCTGATCATCACTTCCCGAGTTCCGTATTATTTCACTTACACATACCAAGGTCTGATCCCACTTCCCGAGTTCCCCTTATTATTTCACTATCACATACAAGGTCTGATCCACACTTCCCGAGTTCCCTTATTATTTCAACTTATCACATACAAGGGTATAATCAATTTCCCGAGTTACTTATTATTTCACTTATACATACAAGGTCTGATCCCACTTCCCAAGTTCCCTTATTTTTAACTTATCACATACAAGGTCTGATTATCACTTCCCGAGTTCTTTATTATGCATTATCACATACAAGGTCTGATCCACACTTCGAGTTCCCTTATTAATTCACTTATCACATACAAGTCTGATCATCACTTCCCGAGTTCCCCTTATTAGTTTCACTTATCACATACAAGGTCTGATCATACTTCCCGAGTTCCCTTATTATTTCACTTATCACATACAAGGTCTGATTATCACTTCCCGAGTTCCTTTATTATTTCACTTATCACATACAAGGTCTGATCATACTTCCCGAGTTCCCTTATTAATTCACTTATCACATACAAGGTCTGATCTACACTTCCCGAGTTCCCTTATTATTTCACTTATCACATACAAGGTCTGATCATCACTTCCCGAGTTCCCTTATTATTTCACTATCACATCAAGGTTGTATCATCATTCCCGAGTTCCCTTATTATTTCACTTATCATATACAAGGTCTAATTCACACTTCCCGAGTTCCCTTATTATTTCAACTTATCACATACAGGTCTGATCCACACGTCCCGAGTTCCCTTATTATTTCACTTATCACATACAAGGTCTGATCCACACGTCCGAGCTTCTTTTATTAATTCATTTCACATACAAGGTCTGGATTATCACGTCCGAGTTCCTTTATTATTTCACTTATCACATACAAAGGTCTGTCATCAACTTCCGAGTTCCCTTATTATTTCACTATCACTACAAGGTCTGATCATCACTTATCCGAGTTCCCTTATTATTTCACTTATCACATACAAGTGTCTGATCATCACTTCCCGAGTTTCCTTAATTAATTCACTTATCACATACAAGGGCTGATCAAATTCCCGAGTTCCCTATTATTTCACTTATACATACAGGTCTGATCATTACTTCCCGAGTTCCCTTATTATTTCCTTATCACATACAAGGTATTGATCATCACTGGTTCCTGAGTTCCCTTAATTAGTTTCGACTTATCACCAACAAGGTCTGATACACTCCCGAGTTCCTATATTTCACTTATCACATACAAGGTTCTGATCCACACGTTCCGAGTTCCCTTATTATTTCACTTATCATACAAGGTCTGATCATCCTTCACGACGTTCCCTTATTATTTCAATTATCACATACAAGGTCTGATCATCACTTCCAGAGTTCCCCTTATTAATTCAACTTATCACATACAAGGTCTGATCATCACTTCCCGAGGTTCCCTTATTATTTCACTTATTCATTATACAAGGTCTGATCCACACTTCCCGAGTTCCCTTATTAATTACTTATCACATACAAGGTCTGATCATCACTTCCGAGTTCCCTTATTATTTCACTTATCACATACAATGTCTGATCATCACTCCCGAGTTCCCTTATTATTTCACTATCACATACAAGGTTCGATCCACACTCCCGAGTTCAATTATTAATTCACTTAATCAACATACAAGGTCTGATCCACCACTTCCGAGTTCCTTATTATTTCACTTAGCACTAACAAGGTCGTGATCATCACTTCCCGAGTTCCTTATTTTTCACTTATTCACATACAAGTTTGATATATCACTCTCCGAGTTTCCCTTTAATTCATTATCACATACAAGGTTCGTTGATCATCATCACTTCCTGAGTTCCCTATAATTATTCACTATATCACATACCAGGTCTCGATCCACACTTCCCGAGTTCCCTTATATTTCACTTATCACATACAAGGTCTGATCCACACTTCCCGAGTTCCCTTATTATTTCACTTATCACATACAGGTCTGATCTCAATCTCCGAGTTTATTATTATTTCACTTATCACATACAAGGTCTGATCCACACTTCCCGAGTTCCCTTATTATTTCACTTACCACATACAAGGTCTGATCCACACTTCCCGAGTTCCCTTATTATTTCACTTATCACATACAAGGTCTGACCACACTTCCCGAGTTCCTTATATTAACTTATCACATACAAGTCTGATCATCACTTCCCGAGTTCCTTATTATTTCACTTACCACATACAGGTTGATCCACACTTCCCGAGTTCCCTTATTATTTCACTTATCACATACAGGTATGATCCAACTTCCGAGTTTCCTTATTATTTCACTTATACATACAAGTCTGATCCATCACTTCCCGAGTTCCTTATTATTTCACTTATACCATACAAGGTAGATCCACACTCCCAAGTCCTTATTATTTCACTTATCCAACAAGGTCTGATATCACTTTCCCGAGTTCCTATTATTTTCACTTATTCACATACAAGGTCTGACAACACTTCCCGAGTTCCCTTTTAATTCATTATCACATACAGGTCTGATCACCATTCCCGAGTGCCCTTATTATTTCACATTATCACATACAAGGTTGATCATCACTTCCCGAGTTCCCTATTATTTCAATTATCACATACAAGGTCTGATATCAACTTCCCGAGTTCCCTTTATTATTTCAACTTATAACATACAAGGTCTGATCACACTCCGAGTTCCCTTATTAATTCAACTTATCACATTACAAGGTCTGATCACACTTCCCAGAGTTCCTATTATTTCACTATCACATACAAGGTCTGATCATCACTTCCGAGTCCTTATTATTCAATTTATATCACATCCTACAAGGTCTGCTTCATCACTTCCCGAGTTCCCTTATATTACAATTATCACATAAAAGTCTAATTCACCACTTCCGAGTTCCCTATTACTTTCACGCTATCACATACAAGGTCGGATCCACACGTCCCGAGTTCCCTTATATTTCACTTTCACTAACAGGTTGATCCCACCCCGGTTCCCTATTATTTCAATTATCACATACAAGGTCTGATTATACTTCTCACGAGTTCCCTTATATTTACTTATCCATACAAGGTCGACATCACTTTCCCGAGTTCCCTTATTATTTCACTTATCACATTATCAAGGTCTGATCACTACTTCCCGAGTTCCTTTTATTTAATTATCACATACAAGTCGATCACATTCCCGAGTTCCCTTTATTATCACTACAAAAAGGTCTGATCACATTCCCGAGTTCCTTATTATTTCACTTATCACATACAAGGTTGATCATCACTTCCCGAGTTCCTTATATTTCACTTATCACATACAAGGTCTGATCATCACTTCCCGGGTTCCTTATTATTTCACTTATACATACAAGGTCTGATCATCACTTCCCGAGTTCTCCTTATATTTCTCACTTATCACACACAAGGTTGATCCTATCACGTTCCCGAGTTCCCTTATTATTTCAACTTCTTCACATACACAGGTTGATTCATCACTTCCCGAGTTCCCTTATTATTTCACTTATCACATACAAGGTTGATATCACTGTCCCGAGTCCCTTATTATTTCACTTATCACATAAAGGTCTGCTCACATTCCCGAGTTCCCCTTATATTTCACTTATCACATACAAGGTCTGATCCACACTTCCCGAGTTCCCTTATTAATTCACTTATCACATACAAGGTCTGATCATCACTTCCCGAGTTCCCCTTATATTTCAATATCACATACAAGGTCTGATCCACACTTTCCCGAGTTCCCTTATCTATCTTCCAAACTTCTTCACATTACAAGGTCTGATCCACACTTCCGAGTTCCCTTATTATTTCACTTATCACATACAAGGTCTGATCATCACTTCCCGAGTTCCCTTAGTATTTCACTTATCACATACAAGGTTGATACATCACTTCCCGAGTTCCCTTATTATTTCAATATCACATACAAGGTCGATCCACACTTGCCGAGTTTCCCTTATTAATTCAACTTATCAAATAACAAGGTCTGATCATCACTTTCCGAGTTCCCGTTATTATTTCATTATCACATACAAGGTCTGACCACACTTCCCGTAGTTCCACTTATATATTACTTATCACATACAAAGGTTGATCCACACTCCGAGTTCCCTTAGTTTTCACTTATCACATACAAGGTCTGATCATCACTTCCCGAGTTCCCTTATTTTTCCCTTATCACATACAAGGTCTGATTCATCACTTCCCGAGTTCACTATTATTTCACTTATCAATACAAGGTCTGATCACACTCCCGAGTTCCCTTATTATTTCACTTATCACATACAAGGTCTGATTACACTTCCCCGAGTTCCTTATTATTTCACTACCACATACAAGGTCCTGATCCACACTTCCCGAGTTCCCTTATTATTTCACTTATCATGACAAGGTCTGATACATCCTCGAGTCCTTATTATTTTACTATTCACATACAAGGTCTGATCATACTAATTCCCGATGTTCCCTATTATTGCACTTATCACATACAAGGTCTGATCCACACTTCCGAGTTCCTTATTATTTAACTATCACATACAGGTTGACACACTTCCCGAGTTCCCTTATTAATTCACTTAGTCACATGTACAAGGCTGATATACTTCCGAGTTCCTTATTATTCAACTTATACATACAAGGTCTGATTCATCACTTCCGAGTTCCTTATTATTTCACTTATCAACAACAAGGTCTGATATCACTTCCCGAGTTCCCTTATATTTCACTTATACATACAAGGTCTCATCACTTCCGAGTTCCTTTATTTCAATTTCACAACAAGGTCTTGATCTATCAGTTCCCGAGTTCCCTTATTATTTCACTTATCAATACAAGGTCTGATCTAAACTTCCCGAAGTTCCCTTATTTATTACTTATACATACAAGGTCTGATTATCACTTCGAGTTCCCTTATTATTTCACTTATCACATACAAGGTTGATTAATCACTTCCGAGTTCCCTTATTATTCACTTATCACATACAAGATCGATCAATCGCTTCCCGCCGTTCCCTTATTATTTCACTTTATCACATACAAGGTGAATCCACACTCCGAGTCCCTTATTATTTCACTTATCACATACAAAGGTCTGATGTCACACTTCCGAGTTCCTTATTATTTCACTTATCACATACAAGGTCTGATCCACACTCCCGAGTTCCTTATTATTTCACTTATCACATACAAGGTCTGATCACACTCCGAGTTCCCTTATTAATTCACTTATCACATACAGGTCTGATCCCACACTACCCGAGTTCCCTTATTATTCAATTATCACATAACAAGGTCTGATCATCACTTCCCGAGTTCCGCTATTATTTCAACTATAACATTCAAGGTCTGATCCACACTCCGAGTTCCCTTATTAATTTCACTTATCACATACAAGTCTGATCATCACTTCCCGAGTTCCCTTATTATTCATTATCACATACAAGGTCTGATCCAACACTTCCGATTCCCTTATTATTCACTTATCACATACAAGGTCGATCACACTTCCCGAGTTCCCTCTTCATTAGTTTTTCACTTATCACATACAAGGTCTGATCATCACTTCCCGAGTTCCCTTATTAATTCACTTATCACATACAAGGTCTGATCATCACTTCCCGAGTTCCCTTATTATTTCACTTATCACATACAAGGTCTGATCCACACTTCCCGAGTTCCCTTATTATTTCACTTATCACATCCAGGTCTGATCCACCACTTTCCCGAGGTCCCTTATTATTTCACTTATCACCATAAGGTCTGATCATACACTTCCCGAGTCTCTTATTATTTTCACTTATCACATACAAGTCTGATTACACTTCCCGAGTTCCCTTATTATTTCACTTATCACATACAAGGTTGATCACACTCCCAGTTCCCTTATTATTTCACTTATCACATACAAGGTCTGATTCACACTTCCCGAGTTCCCTTGATTAATTACACTTATACAGAAACAAGTCTGATCCTCATTCCGAGTCCCTGTTATTCACTATCACATACAAGGGATCTGATCCACATTCCGAGTTCCCTTATTATGTCACTGTTCACATACAAGTGATATTCGAGGGCAATGATATCAGGCGGGCAGCCCAAAGCCCCTGAGGAAGTCAGGACCTACAGTCTGATTCCAATTCCGTCCTATTATTCACTTATCACATACAAGTCTGATCATCACTGTACGAAGCTTCCTTATTATTTCACTTATGCACATTACAAAGGTCTGATCCCACTTCCAGTTCACCTAACTTATTTCAACTTATCCATACATCTGCCACAACCGGTCTTGATTATTCACTTCCACATGTCTCACCCGTGTTTTCCCATTATGATTCAATTATCACAACAAGGTTGATCACACTTCCGGAGTCCATTATAATTCACAATTAATCAACAGTACAAGGTCTGTCATCACTTCCCGAGTGCCCTTATTAATTTCACTCTTCAACATACAATGTGTGATCATCACTTCCCGAGTTCCTTATATTTCACGTATCCAATACAATGGTCTGATTATCCAAATAACCCGAGTTCCCTTATTATTTTTCACTTATCACAGACAAAGGTCTGATCATCACGTTCCGAGTTCCCTTATTAATTGCATTATCACATACAAGGTTCTGATCCACACTTCCCAGTTACCCTTATTATTTCCCTTATACATACAAGGTCGGATCATCACTTCCCGAGTTCCGTTATTATTTCACTTATCACATACAAGTGGTCGTATCACTCACTTCCCGAGTCCCTTATTATTCACTATCACATAAAGCTGTTCAATTCAATTCCCGCGTTCCTTATTATTTCACTGCTTCACATAAAGGCTGATTCCACAACGTCCCGAGTTTCCCTATTTGTAAGTGATAAATCCAATCTTTATTATATTATACAGATCAGCTATGGAGCTACTGACCCTTCTGTCAGTGATAGATACACATTCCCATATTTCTATCGGACAGTACAAAGCCATAAATATAATCTTTATTATATTATACAGATCAGTTATGAAGCTACTGACCCTTCTCTCAGTGATAGAGACACATTCCCATATTTCTATCGGACAGTACAAAGTGATAAATCCAATCTTTATATATTATATAGATCAGCTATGACTACTGACCCTTCTCTCAGTGATAGAGACACATTCCCATATTCTATCGACAGTACAAAGTGATAAAACAATTATTTAGCATTAAGTAATTAATTAAATATTTTGGCTGGACCTGGGTTGGAATTATAACATCTAATGATCTCAGTGGAGCGATGGATGAACAATATTAACCAACTATCTATCTGAGGATGGCGTGTGTGGGGAAATCTCTATTAAAATCGATAACGATTGGAATAAAGTATCCCAGATTGGTAAGGTTATTGGGGAGTCATCTGCTAGTGTTTTTGTTCTTTGTGGAACTATGGATATGCTATACAATGCAAAGGTAAACCATCTGACAAATCTTCTCTCTACAAAGACCATCATCCTGTCATCTTTTTATGGGGATAATAATTATATTTTTAAGATTTTCGCATTCACAGTTCATGGCAGTTTGTCAGTAAATACCATGTACTCCTATAATATGAATACTACAGAGAATCAAATATTTTTAGAGAATTTTCATCCACTAAACTATCCAGGAGACAAGTTACTTGAAGATATTTGGCTTCTGCACTTCAGATGTTTTACAGGAGACGCAAACAAGGATGAACTGACTCAATCATATGGCTTTTGGAAATGTAGTAGCGATGACCTTTTTACAAGCTTTAGGTTCTCTAAGCTTTTCTCCCATTCACCCCGGGTGCACCTTGCAGTTGATGTAATGTCAAAAGCACTTAATAATATGCATTTCTCTCATAATCAAGTATCTCAAATAAAGTATAGTGGAAGCTATCGAAACAAGGTAAACACCATGTACGGTGCTCCTATACAATCATTCATCAGTACGTTGTGTTAAAGGAATTGTGCACTAAAAAAAATTACTTTTCCTCATTTTAATCTATAAATGAATATATGAAAGCAGCACTTATTCTCATGTGTTGCTGCATGACTTTAATCCAGTACTTGCTCAGGTTCAGTCCCCCAGTCCCTTGCCAGCCTTACTGTGAGGGCAAGCATGCTCAGTAATCCATATGAGGCAGCATTTTGAGAGGGAATTTCCCACCATGCACTTCATGTACCAACTTTCACTATTCCAGCTACAGCAACACTACACATAACAGAAGAGTTTATGATAATAAGGAACTTGATCGACAGCTGAAATGTAAGATGTTTTAGACTGGATATATAAATAAATATTCGTCAGATCAACAAAGAAATGGTACAGTGACTGTTGGGAAGAATTATAGTTTCCACTTATGGGCAATTTAAAAAAACTAATTTCCCAGTGCACATATCATTTAAGGCAGAAAATAAAACCCGAGAGCTTAGTGCAAAGTTTCAGTCAGAGAAATGAAGTTTATTGCAAAAGTTACACAGATTTACACAATTCTGTGAAAGCACTGAGAGCTCTAAATATAATGCTGAAGTACACGGCATATTGGGGTATATTTATGGAGAAACACCTTCTTATAACAGAAGGCATCTTGCAGTCTCATGCTATATGAATAGCATTGCCCACAAAATCTAAGAAACAAGAAGTAATTTCTTACTCCCATGTTTCCCAAAGTAAGGGGTGGAGATATGCAAAATACTCCTTTATGTCCCCTAGCTTATGCATGTGTCAAGAACCGCTGGCTAATAACATGCAATCTAGCTTAATATACAGAGCCAATCATCTGACCTGAAGACATGTTTCAATCTTGTTAGATCTCATCAGTGTGAGATACAGATTCATGGCTCTATGGTGTAGGACTTGGGCGTACAGTAGACAAATGTACAAAGGTATGTTGGTGGCGCACCGCTACCTCCACAGAAAAAAAGTGCTGTGTGCTGAGGGTAAGTTAATTACAAATTAGAAGGTAGAAAAACAGAAAGTGACCCTCTTATAAAGTGCATACAGCAATGAATGAAAGTGCAACCGGCATACAAAATGGAGGGGAATAGGACTTAAAACAGAACTTTTAATAAATATATTAAAATGTGAATAGAAAAGTTAGAAAGCTCCATCACAGCAGTTGAATGTGACAGGAGGGGTGAGACAGAGTTCTCAGGAGGGAGAGGATCCTATATGACCCTAGAAAGGGTGGGAGCAACCTCTCTACCCTGCTTGCTATAGTGCTGAAGGATCCCTAGGCACTCGGTGCCCTCCTGGTCTATTAGGTCAAAACTAGTCTCAAACCCTGTTACTATGCAATGTACTAGGGACATTGCTCCTATGGTGTGTTAGGATCATACCTAACTCCATGTATAACAGGACACTCATATCAAGCTAAAAGGTTATTATATTGACAGGTACCCTTGAAATATGTCATTTTATCTTAAATTGATTTATAATGGGAAATCATTTCACATCTACAACTGAATTAGAGGATTCAGTCCTAGGTAAATATAAGTACGTTTATCACAGGTAAGTATGGTATAATATTGGGATGTGGGGTTAGTACTGATGGCAGAAGATAAAACAGGTAAGTACATGAAGAGTTATAATGGTCTCCATATTCCGAGAGATATTAATGCCGTATGTTAATTACCAACCGTCCGGCGTTATATATTGTTCCCCTATATGGAAGATGGTCATAAAATGCATTAAATTGTATTTTCTCATTCATGCTGAGCCATGTTTTTCTAGAAAATGGGCCGCTATGGTCGTTAGTTTGCCTTCCCGTGCTTTACTCGAAGTCGCAGCTCTAATGTTTCATATATGTCCAATGATTCTGTCTTTGACTCTGCGGGCAGTCATGCCTACATATACTGTATCATCTGCCAAGGACATTTTATAGCATATACTACAGACATGGTCAGACAGTTAGGGTATGCTTTGTTTATTTGTTTTTTTACCAGATCTTTCGATGATGTGATCCGTTTGGATGATTTTGTTGCATATACAACATTTACCACACCTGAAAGAGCCTCTCGTAGTCAAAAAAGTATTAGTTGGTCTATTCTCTACGAAATGGCTATGGACTAATTTGTCCTTTAGAGGCGGTGCCCGCTTATAGACGAAAACAGGTTTCATCGGGATCTTGGAGGTTATTAATCTGTCGCTTGTGAGGATTGCCCAATTTGTCTATAACTCGAATTAAATTGGGTAATGAAGCGTACTGATTCGTCTGCTGTTTTGATCTTATTTTTAGGTGATAGGAGGGTATTATGGTCAGTTTTCGGTGCTCTGGTGTATGCTTTCCTTATTTGATTGCCAGAGTACCCCCGTTGCTTAAAGCGCTGTGTAAGTTCCTTTGCTCTTTGCTTAAAAATACCCTGATCAGAACAGTTCCTCCGTAATCTTAAAAATTTCCCTATTGGTATAGAGCGGGTGACATTAGGGTGGTGAAAGCTTCTGGAGTGTAAAGTGCCGTTGGTAGCAGTGTCTTTGCGAAACAGATCTGTCTGTAGGATGCCTCCTCTTTTGGTAATAGAAATATCAAGGAATTCTATTGTATTATGGTCAATTTTCGATGTCAACTTGAATGAATTTGCACATTCGCATAGAAGACAAGGTCTGTCGGGACCTGTCAGACTAAGCGCCGGGGGAGTAAACGAGCGAGTAAGTTTCTTACCTTCCCTTCTGGCTCCTGTTTGTTCTATTGAAGAACGGAAGGTAAGGCATAGCTCCTTTACCTCCCGTTCTTCAATAGAACTGGATTCCCAAAGGTCAATATTATGAGTGGAGATACCCTTTAATACATCATCAATATAACGGATCCATATCAAAATATGGTCCAAGTATGTTGACATTTCATCACAAAATACCATTGTTTCCTCCCAGCATCCTAAGAACAGGTTTGCATATGTGGGCGCGCAAGAAGTGCCCATTGCAGTACCCCTGAGTCGAAGGTAATTCTGGTTATTAAAAACAAAGTGGTTATGGGTGAGGACGAATTCTAATATTTTCAGATAGAAACCCTTCCTCACATGGTTGATGATATCCCTATCCAAAAAGTATTTTGTGCTTATCATTCCTTGATTATGGTTAATGGAGGTATATAAGGATTCCACATCCATTGTGACTAGGATCGTCGTATCCGTCTATTTTTGCCAATACCTCCATTACCATGTTCCCTCCCTTGTCTGATGGCTTGACAATGACATCATGCCAGGATTCAATCTCTTTCAAAGCCTTCATTTGTACCTTAGTTAGATTAGGTAAGTGACTAGGCGAAGGTGTCGGAATAATTTTACTAGAAACGGTGTTAAAAAATGCTAGAATTGAGGGATACTGAGAAAGCTCGGGCAAAAACTTTGACCTGATTTTTATAATCCTTAACTCAAGATCTGAGTCAATATCATTGTTTGTGTGGATATTTACACTATCATTTCTGGAGTCTATATGAATGTTCACAATCGGCATTACCCTGTAATTCAACGAGAGTTTGGAGCGTAGGCTCATCATCTGATGTTAAAATATTATTTTTGTATTTATCATTAGAGAAGGCCAAACTTTCAAAAGTTCGGTCCGTTTTTCGAACTTTTCAACTATATGGAAAGTTCGAAAACGGACCCATTAAAGTCAATGGGAGTCAAATAGTTTGAAAAGTTCTAATGAAATACAATTAAAATATCAATGGTAACTTAATGTAAATGGCTGTGGGACCTGGGAAATGGTCTGGGGAACATGTTCAAATATCCAGGACTTTCGAAAACTCGATTTTACTCTCACGCGCGCTGCTTTCGAGCTCTCGCATTTGAACATTCGATGCTCGCACCTAGGTATCATGTGCATTTTACTTGCAGATTCGATACTCGCGTGTAGGTATAATGGAAATTTTACTTGCGAATTCGATGCTCGCGTATAGGTTATAATGGACATTTTAATTGCGGATTCGATGCTCGCATATAGGTTATAATAGACATTTTACTCGCAGATTCGATGCTCGCGTATAGGTTATAATAGACATTTTACTCATGGATTCCATGCTCGCGTATAGGTATAATAGACATTTTACTTGCGGATTCGATGCTCCTGTATAGGTATAATAGGCATTTTACTCGCACATTTGATTTCCTCAAACGGATAATTATCGAAAGTCTGGAAAATATCGAAAATCCGGGTCCGGGATAGTTCGAGAAGTCCGAATTCATTCGAACTCGGATAGTTTGGCTCAAACTCAGGTTCGAGTTCGAGTCCATCTCTGTTTATCATCAGTGCCACCAAATTAATTGGTTGGCAGGCTTTTTTTTTCAGAGAGTGGGCGGAGCTTTGGGAGGCCCGTCCGCCCAGCTCATTTCTGATAGGCTAAGATCCCGATTGGCCGGATAACGAAGAGGACGGAGTCAGGAGAGGCTGGTATAACTATCTCCTGTCCTCATTGGTTGAACCAGGACCCAATAGGAAACGGCTTTAGTATGGTGTAGGGTATTTCAGGAGACATGTGGGACCGGCATTCTACCTATGACTAATCTCCCAAGTGGAACGAAACATGCTAATTTTGCCCCAACCAATCAGATGTTAGCTTTCAAATGTTAAATAAGATCTGATTGGTTGGGGCAAAATTAGCACCATTTTAAATGATAAGAACTTTTATTGAATCTCCCTGAATGTTTTTGTTATTTCTTAACAGTGGTCATTATTTTATTGGTTACTTGTAAATTACTTGCTATTTGTTTAACACCAACATCTCCTTACTGTCCATTCCACCTTCACCCCCATAGTTCTTTTCACCATTTATCACTCGTTTAAACCCATAAACAACATAAACTATTTTAGCTATTTTAGCCACCTTTAACCTGTTAAAATCTTCACCACCTGGCATATTGACCTTTTTACAAAATTTCCCCATTGCTGTTTTAGTCTTTTTCTTATAATTGAATTTAATTTATGGTTATGCTAACCATTAACTAAGATTACAGAAATTGTGACTTAATGTAATATTATTAAAATATATTAAACTCTTCTTCTGTGAATACCAAAGGAAAGAATACTATGTTCATAAACTTGGCCCTAGAAATGTATAGTTTGGGTCAACTTGTAATCTTCCCCTGGGCAGTTTGATTAGTGGTTCGGCAGTCTCATACAGGTGATCCAAGAGAGTCTTTTTTGGTCCATGACAACGCCCCCAAATATATAGGAGCAAAACGCATCTGCCTATTTGCCCCGTATAGTCCCGATGTATTACCGTATATACTCGAATATAAGCCGAATAGAAGTCTTCCTAATTTCCCATTCCGTATTCTTCATTTCTCGTTTTTTATTCCTCAAATATCAGTATGATATTTTTGACATGGGCTTAAACTATTATTACTTACTAAAGATGCCCAAACCCACTGGGTTTTCATTCCTAGAAAAAAGTAAAGATTCTGAACCATTATTTTTGCATTTGCCCCAGTCCCTCCCCCAAATGTGTACTGCCCCTGCGGCTGTTGTGAGCTTGTTTCGACTAAGAACAGCAGCATTAAGGCACTTCCTGGTCATGAGTGTCAGAAATTTGGTGTGACATCACCGTCATGCCTCTGACTGACAGCCCCGAACAGGAAGTATAGAGGGGAGGCACAGCAGAGCGGCGAGGGACCAGGTCTTGTAAGTTTCTTTAGCTGCATCTTTGGAAGAGGTAAGTAAAACGTAACTAGGGTTGGGGGTCCTGCAGCTGTTTGTGAAATTTGGATTTATGGGTGGACTTGCCCTTTAAGCACAACTTTTACCACAAAATGGCAAAGTTGCAGCTCCTTCTTTCTCTTACTACAATGTACCAGAACGTATTACTAGTAGGGTTAATTTCAGGGAAGAATTACCAGTTTGGAGACATATGTTACATTTTAAACCCTAAAACTGTAGAATTTGTAACATGGAACTTTTGTAGTTTCAACCGTTGTAATTCTGCATTAAAACTTTTTTCAAAACTTATAAAAATAGGAAACTAAAGTTGCAATCATTATAAAGCTTTGTGGCCCTATTTATAAAGACTATAGGCAGCAGCGCACACTGGCATCAGAACACTAACGTAGGTAAAATCATGCACTTTTATTAATTCTCAGTATAAAACTGAAGGCACGCACATGGCCTGACGCGTTTCGAACCTCAGTGGTCCTTACTCATAGGCACCAATAAATATTTTTAAAGGGCGACTTTAGAGAAAAGTGAAACAAGGTATAAAAAGAAACATAAAGATCCAAGAGTTCTGAAATAAAAAGCACGAAGAATGGAGAATGATTCTGATGCATGATGGTGTACATGATGATAAAGTTTTAGCTTTTAAAGTGATTAAGAAGTTTAGGGGTGGGGCGTAAAATGCAGCTGATGATGCTCCATAAACAGCTGTAGGATACAACTGCACATGCCTAACAGTCAGGGGAGGAGCTATGGTCATATACATTTATACTGTAATACATTTGGAAAGATTGTATACAGAAGCATGATCTTGGAATCATTCTAAATGTAGAAGAGTGATCTTTTTTATAGTCTTTTTAACACTTGTCAATTTTCCCTTGAATGATCGAAACACTCAAAAAGAACAACCAATCTAAATGTTTTTACTTAACAGCTACATCATTATTTAAAGGGACTTCATGATTCTCACAGCACTTTCAATGAATATGGAGATTATATAACTGATTATGGAATTTATAACAATATTATACAGATGATCTATGTCGAACCAACTCGTTTTATTGGAACCATCAGACTTGGGGCCCCGGCAGATCAGCAGATAAACATCACCACAGGTTTAATCACATGGAAAGATAACAGCAAAATAGTGAGTTTGTTGTAAATAACTTTACATTGTGTGGAGTGGTAATTGTGTGTGGTTATTGGCCAGAATGAGTTAAGTATTGATTAGTTTCTTCAAAGGGCCCATAATAAGGCCATTTCATCCAAGTGTTTATGTTGGGGTTAGTGAAGGAGCCATTCCATGTCCTTATAGACAGGCTGGGGCCAAACAGAGGGATCTGAACTTTCCTAAAGCCAGAGATCTGGTCATCACAATGGGGTGATTGGTTGGGGCAAAATTAGCACCATTTTAAACGATAAGAACTTTTATTAAATATGCCTGGTACATGTCCTGGGAGAGTTGGAACCAGACACTGTTATAGGATTGGGGACAATGTAAGCGTTAAATTGAAAACGCGCTAACCTTCTTCTGGTATGGTTATAAAGGAATCAAAGTAATTGGATCGTATTAGCCTGACCATATCCATGTTAAACATTACTGTAATCTATAAACTATCACCAATAAGGATGTGTAATCAAAATATTTTTACTGTATGATCTATGGAATCAAATTAATATTAATGGGAAAGAAACTTGGCTGTTAGACAGGTCATAAATCTGGACACTTTTTCATGAATAGTTAAGGAGGGGGATGTTCCAGCAAAGGGATTTAAATCATTGTAACCCCTAAAACTTGCAGGGTTATTCAATAAAAGTTCTTATCGTTTAAAATGGTGCTAATTTTGCCCCAACCAATCAGATCTTATATAACATTTGAAAGCTAACATCTGATTGGTTGGGGCAAAATTAGCACCATTTTAAACGATAATCAGGGTTATTCAATAAAAGTTCTTATTGTTTAAAATGGTGCTAATTTTTCCCCAACCAATCAGATGTTAGCTTTCAAATGTTAAATAAGATTTGATTGGTTGGGGCAAAAGTAGCACCATTTTAAACGATAATCAGGGTTATTCAATAAAAGTTCTAATCGTTTAAAATGGTGCTAATTTTGCCCCAACCAATCAGATGTTAGCTTTCAAATGTTAAATAAGATCTGATTGGTTGGGGCAAAAGTAGCACCATTTTAAACGATAATCAGGGTTATTCAATAAAAGTTCTAATCGTTTAAAATGGTGCTAATTTTGCCCCAACCAATCAGATGTTAGCTTTCAAATGTTATATAAGATTTGATTGGTTGGGGCAAAAGTAGCACCATTTTAAACGATAAGAACTGTTATTGAATCTCCCTGCTGGTTCATACTGAGGGGCCATTTTGAATGGGGTCTGGATCTTATGTTTCTTCTCACCCCAAGACACAAAATTTCTAGTGAGTAATTAGGGTCTGGGAATCTTTTTATCCTATTTCTTTTAAATCTGTATGGTATTGTATGTCTATATCTGTAACATCATTTTGACATTTTTTAATCTAAAATTGAATAAGTTTTGCCTTTGATGCTGTAAAAGAACGCAGGTAGCCTGAATGGCTTTAAATCATGTTTTTATGCTTTTCTTGTTAGAATGCAATTAACTCTGTGACGGCTGGCAGGAAAGCTGATTAACTCTTTACAGATTGGTTTGGGCCTAGGCACTGCTGTGGCAGTTTGTGGTGGTAGGTGCAGCCAGTCGGTCCTCTACCTCCGGACTCAATGACATTTAGCACAAGCAATTATATTGTAGAAGCGCACACTACTTGCTCAGAGTGTTCTGTTGATTATAAATCACATACCAGCAGTGATGATGGGGACATAGCGATCCCCGGAATGTTGGAATATGTGATTTATAATAAACAGAGCATTCTGAGCAAGTACTGTGCGCTTCTACAATATTATTGCTTGTGATTAACTCTTTGGTTGCTGACGTGAGTGTTGTGTTAACTATTTAGCTGCCAGGACAGGGGTGTGTATAGCCAGTGAGAGTCAAGAGTGAAATGTTGGGTGGTAATGGCGAATTACCGATTTATTGTTTAAATTAAGTTCCCCCACGATGGCGAGGGTGGAGGTAGATAAGAGGGCCCGTCATCTCCTTCCATAGTCTCAGTGATGTTTTTTAACAGCTAAACACGCGTATCTTTACTGCATTCTGCTGGCTTGGTATCGGACTTTTAAATTACACAATTTTAATTAAAACATTGATAGATTGTGTTGGTGTTCTGAAAGGTAGGATCGAAGCTTTCATTGAACCCTACTTATTGATGTTTTTCTTATGATGGGGGAATAGAAGGCCAGAAGATGGGGGACCATGAAAGAGAAAGGTTTAAGGTGGAAGGAAGCAGTGTGAAGGATCTGCTTATGTAGGATGTGCTTATGTAGGATCGAAGCTTTCATTGACCCTACTTATTGATGTTTTTCTTATGATGGGGGAATAAAGGCCAGAATGTGGGGACCATGAAAGAGAAGGTTTAGGTGGAAGGAAGCAGTGTGAGGATCTGCAAGGAGAATGTGGATGACAGCTTTCATTGAACCCTACTTATTGATGTTTCTTATGATGGGGGAATAGAAGGCCAGAAGATGGGGGACAAAAAAAGAGAAGGTTTAAGGTAGAAGGAAGCAGTGTGAGGGATCTGCAAGGAGAATGTAGGATCGAAGCTTTCATTAACCCTACTTATTGATGTTTTCTTATGATGTGGGAATAGAAGGCCAAATATGGGGGACCATGAAAGAGAAAGGTTTGGTGAAAGAAGCAGTGTAGGCATCTACAAGGGAATGAAGGATCGAAGCTTTCATTGAACCCTACGTATTGATGTTTTTCTTATTGATGGGGGAATAGAAGGCCAAAGATGGGGGCATGAAGAGAAAGGTTTAAGTGGAAGGAAGCAGTGTGAGGCATCTACAAGGAGATGTAGGATCGAAGCTTTCATTGAACCCTACTTATTGATGTTTTTCTTATGATGGGGGAATAGAGGCCAGAAGATGGGGGACCAAAGAGAAAGGTTTAAGGTAGAAGGAAGCAGTGTAGGGATCTGCAAGGAGAATGTAGGATCGAAGCTTTCATTGAACCCTTCTTATTGAAGTTTTTCTTTATGATGGGGGAATAGAAGGCCAGAAGATGGGGGACATGAAGAGAAAAGTTTAAGGTAGAAGGAAGCAGTGTGAGGATCTGCAAGGAGAATGTAGGATCGAAGCTTTCATGAACCCTACTTATTGATGTTTTCTTATGATGGGGGAATAGAAGGCCAGAAGATGGGGGACCAGAAAGAGAAAGGTTTAAGTTGGAAGGAAGCAGTGTGAGGGATCTGCAAGGAGAATGTAGGATCGAAGCTTTCATTGACCCTACTTATTGATGTTTTCTTATGATGGGGGAATAGAAGGCCAGAAGATGGGGAACCAATAAGAGAAAGGTTTAAGGTGGAAGGAAGCAGGGATCTGCAAGGAGAAGTTCCGTGATGAGTTAAATGAAATTTTAAATTAATTAATCAAATCATAATGCGATATGATTTTAGTTTCCTCATTTTATTGAAATATTGTACAGTCTCAGAAACTGCAATGGAATAAAAAACTGGAAACTGCTTTTCTATGGGAAGGGAAGCAGCACCGGGAGCTGTAATCACAGCTTGAAAATGCTGATTCCTTTTCCTGATCTTAATGTGTGAATCAATTAGCCATGCAGTGACCGAGAAATAAGCTTACTTTTATAGAAGTTTTACAGTAGTGTGCCAGGAGGAGGAGCTGGGTGATTGACAGTTTCTTTACCGACTAGCTGTGCCCCGCCCTCTTTAAAAAGTAAAACTCCCAGAGCTAAAAACAAGGATACAATATAAATACTGAAATAGTCCATTAGCCCATGTTTGCTATCCGGCCCCATTACAGATGTCTTACAGTGTAGAGTCCTGGCAGGAATAGTAAGAGGTGAACTCTGGAAGGCATGAACCACACCAGTAATATCTGGTTGGGAAGAAGTCCCAGAAAGGAAATCTTGAATGTGGAAAGTGTTGTATTGTTGCCCTAATATTGAGGTAGGGTCTTTGAAAGGTCCGAAGTAAGGAGATGGTGTGGTAAAGATTATATTACATGCCACAACTCAGTTGTATATCTATTGAAATGTGAATGTGGTGATCTTTATGTAGGTCAAACTAAGCGTAAGCTTACGTACGGATACAAGAGCACGCTAGAGCTGTCAAGAAAGGGAAATCTGAGGTAAGCACTATGGCTAAACATATGCTTAAAAACATGGGGGAGACAGTTAATTCTCCTTTATGGGCCTATGCAGTCAGGACGCGGCTGCCAGCACTCACTTCGGCGGCGGAAAGAGGAGAGGTAAGTAAGTTTGGGGAGCTTCTAAAGATACAAATATTGCGTTTGGGGCTGGGAGCCAGGGGAATCTTATATATTAAAGATTTTACGCTAGGGGGAGGGAATGGGGAGAGGGAGGAGAGAAGGGCTGCAGTACGCATGCCAAACTTCTCCTGGAGGCCAGGTAGGAGGCAGAGTCCTATATGGACTCTGCTAGCCTCCTGGTGGGCAGTTTTTTGGGACTTTGGGGGGGACTACAGGAGAACCCTATGGAGTGGGATGTAAGGTAAGGATTACACTACACTACATGGTGGGGCCAGTAGTTGGGGGATTATAGTTTTGGGGTGGACATGCCCTTTAATGATGTTTCTTGACACATGTAAAATAAGAATTGCTCTCATTATAATAATATTTATGTAGGGTGTTTAAGCCATGATGTACATTAGACTATTTTAAATACCAATTTGCATGCCTAAATGAGCTTATGAGCTATAATGCAATATATGATCTGAAATTAGACATTTCAGTATTAACTGATCCTGTTACTTTAAATCAGTAACTGCTCCGTCTCTAAGGAGTACTACTCCATTTAGGTAAATGGGCGGGGACTTTGATGGAGATAACTCTTAAGGTATTAAGGATCTCCGTTGATGACCTCACGAGACCCTGACGAAGTCTCGTATGCGACGAAACGCGTAGGTCTTCTCAGTTTCAGTCCACAGTAGAGTCCACGTGTGGGGAGCAGTACAGAACCGGCTGGGTTTTCAAGTAGGAGCTGTGTGCAAGTTCGCTTATATTTTGGATTCAGGAGAACTGTAAGATTGGCGTTGCACTTCGGGACGTAACACACTGGGACGGTGAATTAGAGTGATTTCTTATTAATTACCTCATAGCCCGTGAGTCCGGAGAGGGCTGTTCGTGAATCTCTGAGACAATTGTGACTTTTGTAAGTCCTACCCAAGTGTAAGTGTTTGTTACGTTCGCTTTTGTGTACTATTCGTACCTGAGGAGCAGCTGGAAAATCGTTTGCAGAGAACCCAGGAGTTTAGCGACGATAGTTTATTATGTCTGCTGATTTCCTTATATGTTTGCATGAACACTGCTATTGTTAGTACCGAGCTTATACTCCTGGCTCTTTCCAACCCAACGCAATAACTATTGTGTTTCGGGTACTGCTTTCGAGTAATTAATTTATTGAAGGATTGGAATGAGAGACTTGTGCCAACTGCTCCCCACTTTAAAACTTTGTGGATATATCTGAATTGTTTGTGGGATGCCCCCACCATCACCTCTGTGGCTGTTTGGATATTTGGGTTTTAATGGTTTTATGATTTTTTGTAGGAGTATTTTTGGAGGAGGGTATGTGAACTAATTTTTTGGTATTTTGTATCTATATGTATTTTAACTGCTCTGAATAAAGGTTGTTAATTTTAGTGATTTTTGGTGTATATGGCTGGTTTGCACGTTATGGGACCTCTTTTGCTCTGGGGTGCCTATGCTCCGGATGTTTATATTCAAATATCATATAGGGTAATGAGGAAGGGACACTCTAAAATAACTTTAAAACAAGGTATCAAATCCTGTGCTGGAGCCACTTGTTTAGGGAGTCCGTGCCCCTTCCTCTGTATTTAATAAACGTATTTAAAGTTTATTTAGAGTGTGTCTCTCTCCATATACAATGCTATATAATGATTTAGCTGAATGATATTATGAAATGTAATTATATAACCAGAAGGGTCCGGGCCATTGCCAAAACAGTGCCGGACACCCAATGCAAAAATATATATATATGTTCCGCACACCCTCCAGCGAACTGTATTGCCTAATGTGCGATTTTTGTTATCTAGTGTATGTCATACTGTATATCATTGGACTGTAATCGTTAATTTTAGATCCCGAGATCTCAATGTTCAGAGAACTGTCTCCCTGGATATAAAAGCTTCAAATCCGGGATCCAAGTCCTGCTGTTATGACTGTGTCCGGTGTTCAGAAGGAGAGATCTCCAATAGAACTGGTAATAATAAACCAATCCAACAATTCCTGCTAATGAAATCTGTACAGGTCCTTTTACTATAAAGCTCTGTTACTAATGATGGTTTTCATCATATATATATTCACTATCTCACACTGTTTCCCTGTGTGTCATTAAACAGACTAAGGACAAATACTACTCTCTAGTCTGTTCAGAATCCCATAAAACATTTCCCATTTATAAATTAGATCCCATCTAATATAGTTTAATACTTTTGAGATACTGTATGGGATGAAAAGTGATACTCTTTTAAACTGATATGAACCCAAAGCTCAATGATAACCAAAGCAAGCCTTTAGAGGCTGCAGCATCTTCATCAGCACTGTCCTGATAAAAACTCCCTGAGTTTCTGTTTAAAAGTATTGTAAAAGGATCATTATTCATTACGGTTTAAGTTTTTTCATTATTTGCCATATAGTTTGCCTCAAATTTGTAAATCCTTCACTGATTTGTGACTTTGCAGACAGTGAGAACTGCATCCAATGTCCGACATGGAATGGTCCAATGAGAAGGAATCAATGTATTGCAAAAACAGAGGAAATTTCTATCCTACACTAATGATGGGATTACTGTAATTTTATTATCAATCTCATTCTTGGATTCTTTGTAACTGTATTGGTACTGGACATTTTTATTCACTATCAGACACTCCCATCGGGAGCCAATAACAGGAACCTCAGCTTCCTCCTCCTGGTCTCCTAAGTTGAGCTTCCTCAGTGTGTTCCTGTTCCTCGGTCGTCCTGTGGATACCCTGCATGTTACGTATAATCACTTTTGGAATCACCTTCTCCAAGCTGTCTCTTCTCTCCGGGCCAAGACTATCATGGTTTACATTGCATTCAAAGCCACCAAGCCTGGGAGCTCATGGAGGAAATGGGTGGGAGTCAACTGTCCAATTCTGTAGTCTTGATCTGTTCATCCATTCAAATAATAATCGTATGACTTGGTGTGCTATTTCTCCTCCCTTTCAGGATATGGACAT
Source organism: Hymenochirus boettgeri (assembly GCA_019447015.1). Taxonomy (NCBI): domain Eukaryota; kingdom Metazoa; phylum Chordata; class Amphibia; order Anura; family Pipidae; genus Hymenochirus; species Hymenochirus boettgeri. The sequence continues at coordinate 177,909 of JAACNH010000376.1, forward strand.
TCACACTTCCCCTGGAACAATCATCATTCTGCAATGAGGGATCAGCTATTGCCTTTTACTCAGTTATTGGTTATATGGGGCTTCTGGCAGCTGTTAGTTTTGTTTAGCATTTTTAGCTTACGGACCTTACCGGACAGTTTTATGAGGCCAAGTACATCACTTTCAGCATGCTGGTCTTCTGCAGTGTTTGGATCACAATGATCCCGGCCTATCTGAGCACCAAAGGGAAAAACACGGTGTGTGTGGAGATATTTGCCATATTGACCTCAAGTGCTGGACTATTAGGATGTATATTTTATCCCAAAATGTTACATTATTTTATTATACCTGAAATCACACAAAGTCCCATTATACTTGGAAAGAAATAGTCCACTTGTGGTACTAGAAATGCCAATAGAAGTCATATAAAATATATTAGTTTTTTTAATATATATATATAAAATAAAAATAGAACAGAAATGTCACATGCTATATGGATACGGATAGTTGGAAGAGTTTTTTATTTATTTTGCTGTATATAAATAGTTATGTAGATACATTTTTCTGGATTGGTAGTTTGTGGTGCTGCCTAAGTTTAGCTACAGCAGAAACCCAGCTTGTGCAGTCAGAAATCTACACATCTCTCTTCTTCAGGTCAAGCAGTTCTCACAACAAGGGTACAGGCATTATTAAAACTTATGGAGAGAACTTTTTTATAAATGTAAACAAACAAGATTAGCATAACGGGTAACTATAAGTAAGCAATAAAACCAAGTAAACACGAGGGAACTATGAATCAGACATAATTAGTGAATGCAGTAAAGCAAAAATGAAATAACAACATTAACCTTAATAATAAGTGAACAACCTTCATTGGAATTTGTATTTTTAGTTGTGAAGGATTTAGCTTAATTAGTCATTTGCACACAAAGTTAAACTAGACTTTACCTTGCAAGATTCAGACATCAAAATGGCCACGACATGCAGTAGCACCTGTTTATACACCCCTGGGGTTTACCCAAACCACTATCGCTCCAGTCATGCCTTGGCGTATCCCATTTTAGGATTTACCGGGATTTTAATGCTGGCTAATCATGTGCTGGAAGTAGTGCAAATACGATATTCAATTCTGAGTGCCGTATGCGTGGGTGTCTTTTGCGTAGCCCATGCATCTGGCACTAATGTGGAGTCGCACTAAACGATAGTGAACCGTCAGCACCACTTAAATGCTATATTATTGCCCAGCGACTCTGGGTATGAGCCACCCTGTCTTCAAGACATTGATTTGATAGAGCATTTCCTGCAAAACCCTTTTTGGTAGCCCAGGTGGTGAACCGATAAAACCATAAAGGGGAACTGTGTCTCCAAACAAGTTGAGTTTAAATGAAAGGCCAGTTTCCTACCTTTAAAACGAGCCATCAACCACCTCTCTATGTGCTCCACAGCCCAAGATATAAAAGAAATGACTGACCAGAAAGTTAGTAGGTGGGAGCTGACTTGTGACATTCCTGAGGCTTCTCCTGCACAGTGCCGCCAGCAACACAGCCTCAGACTCCCTAGTGTGTGTGAGGGAGACAGGAACCAGCCCTCCTCCTCTCTGCTGTGTGAATCTCTGACAGAAAGGTGGGGAATCTTCAGCCCTTCTCTTTCACTGTGTGAAAACAGACGTTTCAGTTCTCACTTTGTTCTCACTGCCTGAAAAGGCTGTTTCCACAGAGTTGTCTGTGGGGAGGGGGTCTGAGTAACCCACGGCACCCATAGTGGGTGGGGCTTAGGCACTCACGAGTGGGTGTGGCTTAGGCACCAACAAGTGAGCCATGGGGGGCCTGCAACTGGAGGGACCATGGGGTTCATGAGTGGGAGGGACCAGGGGGGAGCAAAGGGGAGGAGAAGACACAGCACAGATTGACTGACAGTTTCAGAGCAGAAAGCAGGAAGTGGACCTGGTATGCTGCTGCATATCACCACACAAAATGTAAATATCTCCAAAAGTATGCAAATAAACAATGGAAATAAATTGCAAAAATTCTCAAGAAGAAATTCCTATCGATATTACCTCAATATACTAAAGTCATTTTTGGACCACAGTTCCCCTTTACCAATTAAACCTCCTACACATGTAAAATTTTCCTCAGAACGAACACCAGAGGGCTAAAACACCACCTGAGCATTTTGGATTGCAGCTGTATGGGTGCTTGGTCTATGGTGGTTTGTTGGTCTATTCTGGCTTGGTCAGCCCTCGGGTGTTCAGCCCAATCAATATTTTATGTGTGTAATAATCCCAGACTGATGCCTGATGGGTCACCCTGGCATATCGTTTTCTACATCTGCTCAGTTCACTTAGGGGCATATTTATAAAGCTTCGTTAAGTTTTCGCGGCCGTTTTCCGGACATTTCCGCATAAATCGCGTTTAACGCGATATGTAATGTCCGAAAACGGTCGCGAAAGTTAACGAGGCGTTAACCCTTCATTAACCAATCAGATTTCTGGAAAGTTCTGAAATCTGATTGGTTAATGTAAAGCATGTAACCAAGCATTAAAAAATTGACCAATCAGAAATGGATTAGGGTTTTCTGCAAACCTATATAAGAGGTGCACTGCGGAACTCAGATGCCATCGCAGTAGATGGCTTAAGATAGAAGAAAAGAAGCGGCTGGCAACATCGGCTACGCTGAGGCCGGCGGTGCCAGCGGGCTCACTGGCGCGCCGCAGTGAGTCTTGCCTGGCATCGGCGACCTGAGTGGGGTTGGTTTCCAGCCCAAACGTCCGCCCAAGGGCTCTTTTAAGAGCCGCACACTGGGGGTCCTGGTTCGAGCTGCGGACCCCAGCCAAAGGCACTTGTCAGTGCCCAAGGGCCCTTACAAGGACCAGGAGTGGGGTCCCGGTTCGAGCTGCGGGACCCTTAATCCCCAAAGATCTCTTGTCAGAGCCGCAAGGGCACTTGTAAGTGCCGCAAAGGCCCTGATAGGGCCGGGGAGGGGGGGTCCCGTTCGGCTGCGGACCCTTAAGCCCCAAAAGGCCCTGCCAGCGGCTGGGCAGGGGGCTTGGAGGGGCTGCTGGGGAGGGGTGCGCGTGGGTGGTCCGCGCGGGGTATGCACCGCCCCCTTAGCAGAGACGTCGGGAAGGGATTTTAAGTCCCTTCACAGCGATACTGTACTTAGCGCATTGCGCTAAGTGCAGTATCGCCGCAAGGGTTAAAATTACCGCAAACACTCGCGGCCGCGATACAATCGCAGCAATGGCGCTCGACATTTTAAATACTCGATAGCGCTATTTTCGCGGCCGCGATGTGCGGCAGTATTTTTTTGCGCTAATATCGTTTTTTATAAATATGCCCCTTAATTTTACTCTTCAAAGCAATGGAATTTAGAGAGAAGAAATTGGAAATTTCAGTAGACATAGTATCCAACGTAAACTGACTCATCTAAATTATAATTATCCCTTATTATTCACTTATCACATACAAGGTCTGATCCACACTTCCCGAGTTCCCTTATTATTTCACTTATCACATACAAGGTCTGATCATCACTTCCCGAGTTCCCTTATTATTTCACTTATCACATACAAGGTCTGATCATCACTTCCCGAGTTCCCTTATTATTTCACTTATCACATACAATCTGATCATCACTTCCCGAGTTCCCCCTTATTATTTTCACTTATCACATACAAGGTCTGATCATCACTTCCCGAGTTCCCTTATTATTTCACTTATCACTACAAGGTTGATTCTCACTTCCCGAGTTCCCTATTATTTCCTTATCACATACAAGGTCTGATCATCACTTCCCGAGTTCCCTTATTAATTCACTTATCACATACAAGGTCTGATCCACACTTCCCGAGTTCCCTTATTATTTCACTTATCACATACAAGGTCTGATCATCACTTCCCGAGTTCCCTTATTATTTCACTTATCACATACAAGGTCTGATCATCACTTCAGGAGTTCCCTTATTATTTCACTTATCACATACAAGGTCTGATCCACACGTCCCGAGTTCCCTTATTATTTCACTTATCACATACAAGGTCTGATCATCACTTCCCGAGTTCCCTTATTATTCACTTATCACATACAAGGTCTGATCCACACTTCCCGAGTTCCCTTATTATTTCACTTATCACATACAAGGTCTGATCATCACTTCCCGAGTTCCCTTATTATTTCACTTATCACATACAAGGTCTGATCCACACTTCCCGGTTCACCTTATTATTCACTTATCACATCAAGGTCTGATCATCACTTCCCGAGTTCCCTTGATTTCATTATCACATACAAGGTCTGATCCACACTTCCCGAGTTCCCTTATTATTTCACTTATCACATACAAGGTCTTATCATCACTTCCGTTCCATTATATTTCACTTATACATACGAGGTCTGAATCCACACTTCCGAGTTCCCCTTATTATTTCACTTATCACATACAAGGTCTGATTCACACTTCCCGAGTTCCCTTATTATTTCACTTATCACATACAAGGTCTGATTCACACTTCCCGAGTTCCCTTATTATTTCACTTATCACATACAAGGTCTGATCATCACTTCCCCGAGGTTCCCTTATTATTTCACTTATCACATACAAGGTCTGTCATCACTTCCATTTCCCTTATTATTTCACTTATCACAACAAGGTCTGAATCACTGATCATCACTTCCCGAGTTCCCTTATTATTTCACTTATCACATACAAGGTCTGATCATCACTTCCCGAGTTCCCTTATTATTTCACTTATCACATACAAGGTCTGATCCACACTTCCCGAAGTTCCCTTATTATTTCACTTATCACATACAAGGTCTGATCCACATTTCCGAGTTCCCTTATTATTTCACTTATCACATACAAGGTCTATCATCATCACTCCGGGTTCCTTAGTTAATTTCACTTATCACATCACGGTCTGATCCACACTTCCCGAGTTCCCTTATTATTCAACTTATCACAACAAGGTCTGATCCACACTTCCCGAGTTCCCTTATTATTTCCCTTATCACATACAAGGTTCTGATCCAACACTTCCCGAGTTCCCCTTATTATTTCACTTATCACATTACATGTCTGATCATCACTTCCCGAGTTCCTTATTATTTCACTTATCACATCAAAGGTCTGATCCCAACTCCCGAGTTCCCTTTATTATTCACTTATCACATACAAGGTCTGATCCACACTTCCCGAGTTCCCATTATTTTCACTTATCACATACAAGGTCTGACATCACTTTCCCGTAGTTACTTATTATTTCACTTATCACATACAAGGTCTGATCCACACTTCCCAAGTTCCCTGTATTTTTCACTTAGCACATACAAGGTCTGATTATCACTTCCCGAGTTCCTATTATTATTCACTTATACATACAAGGTCTGATCCACACTTCCCGAGTTGTCCCTTATTAATTCACTTATCACATACAATGTCTATCATCACTTCCCCGATCCCTTATTATTTCACTTATCACATACAAGGTCTTGATCATCACTTTCCCGAGTTCCCTTTTATTTTCATTACTTACACATACAGTCTGATTACACTTCCTCCCGAGTTCCTTTATTTTCACTTATCACATACAAGGTCTGACATCACTTTCCCCGAGTTTCCCTTATATTCACTTATCACATACAAGGTCTGATCATCACTTCCCGGTTCCCTTATTATTTCACTTATCACATACAAGGTCTATCATCACTTCCCGTTCCCTTATTATTTCACTCATCACATCCAAGGTCGTAATCATCCACTTCCTCCCGAGTTCCCTTATTTATTCACCTCTGTCCCCATCTTCTACCTACCCATGGGCCTCTACTGTCCCCTATGTCTACCTACCCATGGGCCTCTACTGTCCCAACTACCTACCCATGAGCCTCTACTGTCCCTAACTTCTACCTACCCACGGGCTTCTACTGTCCCTAACTACCTACCAATGGGCATCTACTGTCCTCAACTTCTACCTACCCATGGGCCTCTGCTGTCCCCTATGTCTACCTACCCATGGGCTTCTTCTGTCCCGTGTGGAATCAGTGCACGCTTTTCCTTTTCTGGGTTGTATTTTGTGTTTAGGTTCCAGCCAAGCTTCACCCAGGCCCCCCCATCAGCTTATGGTCAGATTCCTTATATGTGTTTGCAATGTTCCCTTGCTGGGTAATTAATTGACCCCTAATTTTACAACCGGTTCAGGGCCTGTGCACCAGAATCATTCGCTCACTAGGCTATTTTGAATATATATGAGTAACTTGAAATTTTCAAAACAATTCCACTTCGATATGTCAGGGGTTGAGCTGTATGACATATTTAAATGAATACACATAGGAGGCTCTGTACGGTCCCTAGAACCCACCAAGGAGATCCTAAAGGGACAGGCCCAGTAATTCTGCCAGATTAACATGGGTTAATTAGGTCACTTACATTCCCAATTTTATAGACAGCAACAATATTTAGCTCAACTAACAAAAAGATTTGGTGTCTAACTGCAGGAAATCACAATTTGTCTGTTTGGGAACATAATTCAAAACAGGTTTGAGCAACAGAAACAATTTAACATACATGACTGGTAATAAAAAACATACGTCAACCTCAACCTATGATGCGCAGTCCAAAGGGAATGTCAGAAGTTCACGTGGTGTTTGATTGTAAAGGAAAAACAATCTAATTAAAGGATAAGTATGCTGTAAAAGTTTAGTTGGAAGCTGCTGCTTTAAAAAAAAATTGCCATTTCTTTTTTTCTATGCCCTTCCAGATCCTACCCTTCCTGCTACAAAGTTGCCGACGTCTTGATCCTGTATAGTGGAATGTGTAGCTCCCCTGAGATTTCCTTGTTTCTCCTGATTCATTATATCTGTTATATTTAATTAGATCAACTGGACTTGAAGTTTAGTTCTTGAAGACGTTTCGCTAGTCATCCTCAATTCAGAATGACTTGTACAAGAATCTGTGGCAATTATGTACCCTGGAAAGTCCCAATTAGCATATCACAGCCAAGTGTTGAGGGTGTGATTGCATAGTGGCTAAGAGGTGTACCTGCATCTTTAGGATAAAGGACATACTTTTGAAGATTGTAATGTTAACATATTGGCAAAGGAACGTGACTGGTTCAAGAGAGGTGTTAAGGAGGCCATTTATGTGAAAATAAAGAAACCAAGCCTAAATAGAGGTGGGGGGGTTCGACACCATCTGTCTGCCATGTACAATGCTGTTTTGACACCTTACTCTGGGCATTCCTATAACACCTCTTAGCCACTATCCAATCACGCCCTTAACACTGTGATATGCTAATTGGGATTTTCCGGGGTACATAATTGCCACAGATTCTTGTACAAGTCATTCTGAATTAAGAAAGCCAGTCGGATGACTAGCGAAACGTCTTCAAGACCTAAACTTCAAGTCCAGTTGATCTAATTGAATACAACAGATATACCATGACCTGGATGAATGAGAACCTTCACAATCCTGATTCATTAGTCTCAAAAGGGAATGTCCGTTGGTTCCAAGCGTGTGCACGCGTCACACCATCATTTCTGTAGGACATTGTGAGTCAATAATTAATTTTGGTTGATTGCAAAAATTTTAGATGTACAGGTTTATTGTTGTGCAACATAGTCACCCCCATATTAAGAGGATATTTCGCAAAATGTCCAAATTTTGGGGCAAATTAGGTTTCGGTATTTATCCTTAAAAATAAATTAATGTGAGTAGATGTTGTACACCATTATTAAATGGAAAATTGAAATGATGCACTTTGAAGTAAAAGGGAAGTTGATGATATGCTTTAAAGTTAATGGGGAAGTTGATATGAAACACTTTAACTTCCCCTTTAAAGATTATCACATTGACTTACCCTTTAATGAAAAGATCACTCCCAAAGAGAACTATTCCTATAATGTATTGATTAAAGCACGGGAGGTTAAGGAGTTATTCCTTACATCCTGTTCTTCAATCAAGCTCATGATCCAGGAACGAAGATTCATGAAATTTACATTTTGTGTGATCCACCGCAGGAACAACAGAACAAAATGAAAAGCAAAGCATTGTACTGCCCTGAGCAATCTGTGACATTTGGAAGTTATGCAATTAACTTAGGTGAGTACTCAATTATCCACAAGATGGCAGCATACAGGTTATTTAATTTAAAAAATGGGGTACGGAGGCATTTTTAAGAGTGGTAAAATAGCCTATGTTTTTTCCAAGTCCTTAAAGGGTATCTCCACTCTTAATAATAACTTTTAATGGTGAAGGGCATATTAGATTGTTAAAAAAAAGAAGCAGAACTATACTTACAGATCCTCACTCCTGCGGCGCTCTGATCTGTCTCGCTCTTTGCAGGAACTTGCAAATAGGGGCCGGACCGGCAGCCACAGATGTGATTGTCTGAAAGGCAGTCAATCACAGCTGCGGCTGCCAGAAATATAGAGGACTCCGCATGAGTTCAGATTCTTTTTTTAACAATCTAAAATAGTGGTTGGGGTGGGGGTGGGGAGGCTTCCCTGCTCTTGTAACTGTCCTCTCAGAGGACAAGGAGGAGGTGGAAACCTTTCATACAGGAAGACACCTCCTACGCTTTAGTTTCCTGGACTTTGGACAAGCACTGCAGGAGAACCATAAGAAGCAGAGTTGTAAGGTAAGGTTTTTTTAAACTACGCAGTGGGGGCAATAGTGGGTTAAATTTTAGTTTGGGGGGGTGGACACAAGTATACAAAGTCTCATGAAAATTGTCCTAGCGGTTTGGAAGTTTTCCGGGAACACACATACAAAATTTGACATATATATATATATATAGATGAAATTAAATACACATATTGTATGTTTGTCATCCTTAATGTACAAATTGTTTATAAGTACAAACAGCATAGTACAAAATAATGCTATTATTTAGGATTTTCATTACATCTCACCTTTTATTACTTTGTCTGTGTTTTACTGTAATTACTCAGATTGTTCATTAATGGGACTTGCTGGGTTGTCGGTTGTTAGTTATATACCACAAAGTCATAAGGAAGGTTTGAAATGCAAGAAGTTTTGTATGTATTAATGTACGTTCACTGGGATAATACCAGTGAGGCTCAGGCCATGCACACTTAACATAACAGCAGCCACATGTGCACAGTATGACAGTGAAATAACAAGGAAAGAATCTAGGTTTCCTGTAAAGAATGGCTAATTTACACTTGACCCGTATACAGTACCAATGAACGAAATGTAAATCAGACAGAGATCCTACCCCTCCAAGCTCTAAATAGGAGGAAGTGGTTAATTGATTGTCTGTATATTCAGGTGGGAAGCATTGATAATAGAAACATTAACCAGGGGCATCTTTGTGGGGGAACTGGACTTACAGAAGGCATAAGCCCAAATTTATTCCATGACTAGAATTTCCTAGATAAAAAGTGAATTGAATCAATTTATTCTAATATATCAATTAAAATATATGTGACACCTGTGTACCTTTATATATTTTATCTGCTCAAACATAAAACTCAGTGCTTAGATCCTGCAGATTTCCTGGCCTGAGGCTTCACTTCATAAAGTATCTCCCCACACAGAGAAACAGCTGAACAAACAGCCCGCATAAAATGGACAAGGTTATGATTGGAACCTAGCTAATAGTATGAGGGGTACTAGGCAAAATAAAAAGTTGGTCTTATGGGTAGAACTTTGAACAGAATTTAACAGAGTGATCAGGAAAATGTGATATCAACCAGCACATTTAAGAGATTCATCTTCATTTGCACATAACAACAAGGTTTGGGCCTAATCATAAGGAAGCTATCATTGTAGCCTTGCTTGCCCAAAATTTTCCAGCATGTCCAATAATGAAATCAGATCGATCATCATATTTGAGTATCGTTCAATTGTATCGTTCAAGTCATGGGTGATTTAAGATAAGATTGATTTGAGCAGAGAAAGTGTCAATAAAACTAAAGACTAATTTTCGGCAGTTCCTGTTGTGGTAGTTTAAGTCCTAGAAAAAAAAGGGGGGGCATGGCTCACTAGTGCCATCATGGGGGTTTGCACAACACTAGTAGGAGGGGGACTCCCCCACCTCTACAGACAGGGCCCCCGCACTTCACAAGGGGCCATTAACATAGCCTTTTGGGTATTAACCCCATAGCTCGAAATCAGTACCCCCCACTCCCACGGCACTTACGTATAAGTCCATTTGTGTCACTGACAAGTGCCTTTGTTGGGGTTATCGCAGCTCAAAACCAGGAACCCCGTTTCCTCTTAAAAGATCCCTTTCAGCCCTTAAAAGGGCCATTGTGGGATCCTGCAACTCGAAACCAGGACCACTGGCTCTTAAGGGAGACCTTGTGGCTATAATAAGAGCCTTAAGGATAAGGGGGTCCCCCAGCTGGAAACCGGGACCACTCCTGGTCCTAAAAAGGAACTTTTCAGGTCCCCGACATCTTTTTTCTCGCCCCCTCCAAGCAACAACATCGCTGATGATATCGCCAACGATATCACCATGGCCATCGATGTCACCGCCACTTGACCACGGAGTCTTCAGTCTACTTCCATTTTCATCCCGATGATTTCTGAGTTCTGCGTAGGTTTGCAATTGCACCACTTTATATAGGATTGCTGAATGACAAATCCAATTTTGATTGCTTGATATTTCAATCCTAGCAATGGAGCAAAGCCTTCTTATAACAGAAGGTATCTTGCAATCTCATGCTAAATGAATAGCACTTCCCACAAAATCTAAGAAACAAATAGTAATTTCTTACTCCCATGTTTCCCAGAATAAGGGGTGGAGACATGCTTCCTGAAGTAGAATTAGAGGCCGGGGCCGCAGGAACGAAGACTGGTAAGTTTTTCTGCACTTTTTTAAAATTTAAACCTGGCAGTTAGGGTTGGTAGGGGGGTCCCTACACTACAGCAAAGATTCAATTTTGGGGCAGACATACCTTTTAAGAAATAAAAAATGCAATCCTCTATAACGAGGTGCAAACCTGCATGAAACTCAGAAGTGATCAGGATGATGATAAAGATGAAAGAAGACAGAATACTCCTTGATCAAGATGGCTGCAGTGACATCAGAGTGCTTCGGCGACGGTGTTGTTATCAGCGACATTGTAGGCTTTTTTTAGAGCCACAATGACTCTCAGCTAGGGGCCCTAGTTTTGAGCTGCAGGACCCCCAACAAAGGCATTAGTCAGTGACGCAAAGGGCATTTATAGGTGCTGGGGAGGGGGGCAATGATTTTGAGCCCCAAAATGCACCTGGAGATTTGAAATGGCCGAACTTAGTGAGACATCTGCGTTAGTGGCGCTTAATAATTACGGTCGAGGGACAACTACAGTTCTAGGTGATGATTAGCAAAACACTGCCCGTGGAGATGACTTCTTTTTTACACTTTATAAATTGCGCTAGATCTGATTTTGGCGATAACGGTGGCGAAAAGTTAAAAGGGAGGTTCAGTGCAAATACATATGCTTTAAAGAAAAAAAGAGCAGTATTTTTCCATCCCAGTAACCTTAACCTGCCCATTCAGCATTTTGTCTGTGTATAAATAAATACACTGATTTCCTGTTTGCAGGACCCTTAATAGAGAACATTATCTTTTTTCCTTGACCCAGCACCTGGGTTGATTCGGTTGCTCAGTAGAGATCTGAGCATGCTTGTCCCATCCAACAGCCAATCAGTATAAATTACTGTTAGGAACATTCCAAGGAAGTGGTGCATCCTGGGAAGAAGAAGGACTGTTACAGAACCTGAAATGGCAGCTCAATAATGTCAACAGCAGAGAATAGCAAGGTATAAATTCAACTGATTTTTCAAAATGGAAGAGAATATGTAGAATAACTAGTTATTCATAATATAACTAAGAATTTTTAAAATTATGATAAGTTTATTGTCATAAGCGATTCATTTAGAAATTATGTGAAGCAAATATTATAAGATAGAAAAAAGAAGTTTGCTACAATTAAAATGAGTAGTAGAGAATTGGACCGTGTTAGCCATAGATGAAAGTGAAGACATCTTGGATATATGAACACTAATGACTATATAAAAGAAGCCCAAAGGCAGCTATCAAACAGCTCACACTATGCCAAATTACAGGGGGATCCAACGGACTGTTATAAGAAAGAACTTAAAACCCTGGTTAATAATTTCCCTACCAGGATCACAGACAGTGTGCTACCTTTAATACCTGAAGACCCAAGAGTGGGATGCTTCTATATGCTCCCCAAAATCAAGAGGGGAACCCAGGCAGACCCATTATCTCAGAAAACATCTCCGGCTGGATTGAGAGTATACTGAAACCCCTGGTACAAAATACATCCAGTTTTATTCAGGATACTACACACCTCCTAAATAAACTAGCAGCCATTGATCATATACCAGATGGAACCATTTTAGCCACATTGGATGTAGAGGCTCTCTATACCAACATTCCCCATGATGATGGTATTTCAGCTTGTCTGAGATATCTTAAAAAACTGGACATACCTGCACCACCAATTGGGAACATGATTTGCGCCACAATATGCAAATTTATTTATGGAAAATTTAGAAGAAAACTTTCTTTCAACATGCCCCATCAGACCCATGGCCTACTTCCGCTATATAGATGACATCCTGATCATCTGGACTGCAAGCGAAGATGACCTACTGCACTTCCACCAAAAATACAATGATTTCCACCCCACCATTAAACTCAAAATGAATTATTCACCTACCGAAATAAGCTTTCTGGACACCATAATACAGATTTAAGGAAACACAATACAAACATCCATCTATCGCAAACCTACAGACCGACCCACATACCTCAGTAATGACAGTTTTCACCCTAAACACATAAAGAACTCCATTATCTACAGCCAGGGTATAAGATACAACAGGATTTGCTCTGACTCTACAGACAGAAGTCTGCACCTGAAACAGCTCAAAAGATTTTACAAAACAGGGATACAGTCAGTCCATTACTGAAACACAGATCAAGAAAGCAACCAGCATCCCCAGAACCAACCTGCTACAATACAAACATATCCAAAAGGAGATCAGTATCCCACTGGTTGTTACATACCACCCACAAATGGAAATACAACGAAAAATCGCCAAGAAACTCCAACCCATTTTACAAAAGGACAACAGATTACTAGAAATATTACCAGACCCCTCTCTCTTAGCTTACCGACAACCACCCAACTTAAAACAAATGCTTGTAAATAGTTCCCTAACAGGCCCCACACAAAATGGAACATCTCCCTGTTTGCAGAAAAAGTGTGAAAGCTGCAAGTACATCCACACTGGAGACAGGATACCAATACCAGGAACCCAACATAGGTTTGAAATAAAGGGAACCTTCTCCTGCAAATCATCCAATGTGGTATACCTGATTTTATGTTCTAGGTGCCCCTCAGGACTTTATGTAGGAGAGACTGGACAGACCCTGAGGCAAAGGATGAACTCTCATCGATTCACAATTAACAACAATAAACGAGATGTCCCTGTGGGTGCCCATTTCTGCAGCCAAGGACACAGCTTGAAAGACCCAAAAGTCACAGTGCTTATGGGAAATTTCAGACCCCAAAAGGAGAGGTTAGAATGGGAATGTAAACTTATACAAAAATTTGGGACTCTGGACTCAACAAAGATCTAAACTTTATGTGTCACTATGTTTCTAATCTTAATGTCATGTAGAGTTAATCAGACTAAATTCCTCTAAACCACCCAAACCCATAAATATCTCATTTATACCAGACCCTCCATGGACACTAGAGGTGAAGTGTATCTAATTGTTTATTTAACCCTTGCTAATTCTTTTACTACTGCATGTGATCATTGAATGTGTATTTACTGTTTTATTTACGACAGCCATTGCCAATCAGGCATGGGTGCAAAAGATAACATCTATGTAATGTCAGAAAGTCTTTGTTCTAGTATGTATAAAATAGAGTGCTTTATAAGATTCAGTATTGTATCATGCCTGAGGAAGAAGCCTAGTGCTTCGAAAGCTTCATTGTCAATCATTTTAGTTAGCCAATAAAGGTATTACTTTATATCCAAGATGTCTTCACAATTAAAATGAGAAATTGAAAAGAGTAAGCTCCCAAAAGATTTTAAAGCATATAAACTCGCAAAACTATCCAAATTGAGCACCTTAGGCTCTGTACACATGTTCTGAAATGTTTGGTCAATCAGGCCAAAATATCGAAACTCATTTTTGTCTGCAAAGGAGCAAACTAAGATGAACGTTCGATCGGACAATGCGGTAACTTTTGGCTGATCAAAATGATCAGTTGTGCAAAAATGTTGCCCACATTCTGGTGATATTTGGGCCCAGCTGATGGGTTGAAAGTGGCAATCAGATGATCAGGTCAAAATATTATATTAAATAGAATATCATAGATTGATCCAGGCAAATCAATCTTTATAGATTTTATATCCAGTGGCTGCTCTAATGGATTTGGCACAATGTAATTTTCATATCTATAAAGTAGATACACTTGCAATCTAGTAATTATACTGTATACATGTACATTTGGCATTTATATTAGTCAAAAAATTAAGTTTAGTATTAGGACATTTATTCAATTTAAAAAGCCTCAAGACATTCAGTTTTCCTTTGCAAAGGAAGGAGTTCCAAAGCCTTGTATAACCTTATGGTACATAATGCTACAGCCCAGATGGTACACATCCAAGTTTAATTAGAGAACTGAGTACATGATTAGCAAAACTGCTATGTTCAATATTTAAGAATGCTAACATTTCTGGACCATTGCCATTAGTCATAGATCTGAATTTGAAGGAAGTGGAATCTTAATTTGGTAATTGCAAACACATTATTTTAACTTTAGCATAGGGAAAACTTCAAACAATGTCAAGGGGACAATGTTGAGAAATGTATTGCTAAAACGGGAATATAATTGAGTTTCTTTAATGACAGACCAATTGTATATTCAACTGGTACAGACCTACTATATTTAACTGGTATAGACCCCCTACTGAAAAGTCAATCAGTAATCTGCAACCATCCTTTAAAAAAAGGGAATAGCACTACACAGTCCCTTAAGAGGCATTCACACAAAAAAATATCCCACATACAATTGTTAAAAATGATACCATTTTTAAATAGCCCAAAGCACACATTTGTATATAAGTACTACACATCCCTTTACTCCCATATACAACTCCAAAATAACACACAAAAAAAATGTATACAATAATAGCAGAAGTGCACTAGCCAGATGGAATGGCTTAGAATCATAACATCATCCCTAGACTCTGATGGATGCACATTAGCACATATGTGAGAACAATAAATATAAGGGTACTCATCTGTTGTTCTGTTAACCAGGGACATAATCCATTCATACTCCTATATTTATTGCTCTCACATATGTAGTTATGTGCATCCATCAGAGTCCGGAGATGATGTTATGACTTTCCATCTGGTGCTAGTGCTTCTTTACCTGCTGCTATTGCTTTTTGTTTTTGAGTGAGTTACATGGGATTAAAGGTATGTGTAGAACTACAAATGTGTGCTTTTGGCTATTGAAATATAGTATCATTTTTACCGATTAGGTGTTTGTTTATAATGTGAGTGCCTCCTAAGGTACTGTGTAGTGCTATCCCCTTTCTAAAAGGGATGGTTGTGATTTATATTTTTCACTTTTGGCATCCTCCATAATTTAGGAGTATACACTGACCACGAAGAGCGATCGCTACACCCACTATATATTCAGCTGGTACAGACCCACTATATTCAACTGGTACAGACCCACTATATCCATCTGTTATGTGGCACCATGTGGGCATACACGGCTGCCTATTATACTCAGTAACGTATCTCTGAAAGTGCCAAAATAATATTGGTACTTATCAAATTGTATTTTTGAGAAACGTAAATTTTGTTCCCAGATCAGAGCTGCACAAAAAAGAAAATAAAAACAAACTTCCTGGAAATTACGATTTTAATAGACTTTTCACCCCTAATTATAAAAGTGAGAAATGCAGCTGGAAATCAGACACTGGCAAACCTTCCGACACATTACAAGTAATGTGATAAATACTTCCCACTCTCCGTAGACCATATCTGATTTGCTGCAATAATAGCTGTGCTCTGTTGGAGGTCATTGTAGGTTATTAGAAAATCATATACCTCATTTTTCCTACCTTATTATGAAAAGAATGGTTGATGCTTTCAAACTGGCTTTGTCATCCCTAATTTTTAGTCATCAAGTGTTAATAATAGGGTAAGAGCCTGAAATCTCATGATGGGCAGTGAATGTCAGAAAAATGTTCATTACTGCGCGGAAACATTTACTAAAATTTGAGTTATTGTAATTGTTGCATCGTATTATATAATATTTAATCCTTAATCCTTTTATCGAGTACGAAGTTATATAGAATATAGTTACATGGTCTGTACACATACAATACTGTTTATATTGTTACTGGCTTTATGGCTTCTATGAATTCTAATTTTAAATGGACAATGTAAAAGCATACCCTTCCTTTCCTATCATTCCCTGCTAATGGGAACATCCAGTTGGCCAAATGTCTACAAGGAACAAGCCCCATACACAGTGTGCTTGTCATGGCACAGAGAATGTCAGGAAACCAGACATGGAAGAGCTGGGATCACTTTTAATTGCTGGTTGCAGTAAATTTGAAAATTTTTAATGAAGGCGATGATGTCACCTTTCTATGGGGAATGATTTGAACTAAAGGTCATATGGTGATTTGCTTCTCTTTTAAATAAAGTTTTAATGACCATCAGTCACAACATCATCTTTAGTAATGGCCCATCTTAACAGATTATAACCCATACTTAAAATCTGTATCTGTAAAAAAATACCCAAAATCCATTGCCAGCAGAAACAAACCTATATAGTAAAGTTCATTTGTTAAAAAATATACAAATTATATGTAATCATAATATATACAGGAAGAAATAAAATCAATTATATTAAACTACAATTCTGTAAGAGATAAAATTCTGCATTAAATGGCATGTTCACGTCTAACAACATTCTCTATATAGGTTAAATACCCCAATATGCATTTTCCTTTATATATACCTAAGATTTGTCTAAAGTTACTTACAGACCGGTTACTTACTGTATATTCCTGCGTATAAGACTACTTTTTAGTCCCTTATAATGTTCTGAAAAGTCGGGGGTCGTCTTATACGCCGGGTGTCACTGCCTTAAGCCACAATTACCTGCAGTTGAGAAAACGAATGGTGCGGCGGGGCAGCTTCCTGGTTCGGCGGTCAGCTGAATGATGACGCGTGGGGAGCGTAGTGACGTTTGCTGGAGGAAACCGTGGGACGGGCTGGAGGTGGATTGCCGGATTATGTCACCAGGAACCAGGGCTGGAGGTGGATTGCCGGATTATGTAACCAGGAACCAGGAGGCTGCGTTTGGCTGCTACTCATGCGAGCGGCTGGATACAGGGGTGGGCCAGATGGATGGAGGAGGCATGATGTCTGTGTTTACCAATGTCAGAGAAGGAGGTGTTGGGATGCGTAGAAAGAGGGGTAGTCTTATACGGTGAGTATATCCCAAACTCTATATTTTAACTGGAAAAGTTGGGGGGTCGTCTAATACGCCCAGTCCTCTTGTACGCCGGCATATACGGTACTCACCTTGGCGGTCTCCTTCCAGAAATATCTGGCAGCTGCCAGGAATGTGAAAGCCGGTACACCGCCGACCGATTCCTGGCAGCTATTCCCAATACTGCCTACTCTGATGCTGTGCGTGCTAGTAAACAGCTTGCAACAGCAGCAGAGGAGGTACAGTATGTTAGTGTTAGTAATAATCGCTACCTGTAAGTAGCTTTACACATATCTTAGCCAAAGTATTAGGGAAAATGCTTGTGGAGGATCCTAATCCTATTAAGAGAATATTTTTAGAGGGTACACATGCCTTTTTAACATAACCTATAGGTTGTTTTATGTAGGATTTCAGTGTTTTCAGGTGACTACAGTAGGTATCAAACCACCCCACAATTCCATAGCAATAGAACTCTACTCTCTCTAGGAATATGTAATCTCTGTCAATTTCTCTGTACTAGACGTATTTAGAAAAAAATAAACTCTGCACAATATGTCACAATTACCCATAATAGTCCTAAGCAGCATGGCTGCAGTCTTGTCAGTGTATATTATGGCAGGAGCAAGATTTTGATAAATGTGTGTAATGCATCAATTGATCTTTATATTCAATTTTTTAACAGTTGTAAAAAGTCATTTTAGGAAAACATATCTGACAATAACAATATGAGCAACAATTTATCTCCTGAAAGTGCAATCGATAAATACGGATGTATGACAAATGGAAATCGCAGACAAATATTTTACACAGACGGCAGTCATAGCTTTACACATGGTTATATAGAAATGTGGGGCAAATTGTTAGAAATGCGTTGGTTGGACTTCACGCTGTTTAAAGGATAAGGAAAGGGTACAACATCTGAACTCAATAATTCAATAGGTATTGTGTAATGTCCAAGTAATAGAAAAGTTGAGCTGTAGAATAAAGGGGGTGGCTAAGTTTTAGTAACACCCTCAAGAACTAAGATAGTATAGGCCTATTGAATTATGGAATTAGGGTTAGGCCTATGAGCAAAATGTGCATGATTCAATCTGTTTTTCACATAGCATTCGCTTTGCGCATTGCATGGGCACACTGCAATTTGACATCACATGCATCACTTTTTTGCTGTGCATCGCATGCATGTCATTTCATTAAATTTACAGATCAAGTAGAAGTGCATGCGCTAATGCATGAGACTGCCCATCCCACACTGGGGCCAAGGCCTTAGAGAATAAGGCTACAAAAAGTTTAAAACACAGGTGGGATATTTATTGTATTTACTTACTTTAATTAAGATTAATTAGAATGAAGAAATAAGGTTTGGAGCTTTTAGTGGACCTGGGCTGCAAGTGTAATTAATTGGGACTGGATAGAGAGGTGCCGCTGTCTTTCTACTTTGTGTAAATTATAATGGGAATGCAGCATATCGGATACAGCAAGCATGCCCACACCACCCCCTTCAAGTGTCCACCAATAGCAGGAACCAACATGGAGGTGATCCTCCATTCTCATAGAGTAAAGACAACAAAGTTTGACAATCCCTCTTCTGCTCCTTTCTGCCTCCTTTGGCTTTAAGAGCTTGTGTAGCTTTAAAGGAGGCAGCTAGCTAGTATAGACTTCATGAGTTATTGGCCAATATGCCTGTAACTGATGGCTAACAACAGGAAGGAACGCAGAAGGAAGATGAGGGACCAGCAGACTTGGTTGTTAGAATCTTTCTAATGTTAGGGAGCCAGATAAGTATTGTGATCCTAGGGTTTGAAGGCGTCCCGGTTTTATAGAAAATAATTTAGTTTAGGGTGTGAACATGCCCTTTAATACAAGTATAACAGGAGGTGTGCTAGACATTTGTTACATAACAAAGATACGTGTTCTGTGAGTATTAACCTATTTCACACTATTTTGATTTGGCAAACAGTGATGCATAACCCCCTAAAACATCACCCATAGAACAGATATTCAATGAGTATTTCTTTGGCCAGCAAAGCAACATTAAACTGTTTAAATAGTGATAATAATGATAATATAGAAATAATATCATTAATAATGGTTCAATAGTGGGGACATTTGGGTGACATTCGGGTAAATTGCCATGTATCCACCATGGGGGTTGAACTGCAAGGTTAAATTTTTCATTTGAATTTATGTAGCTACTTGTCCTTGAAGCACAGTGGCAGATGGTATAAATTCACACAAAAAACAATGTAAATCCTATTGCTAGATCATAATGAATGAGTTCAATTGTCAATGATGTTGATGGCAGTAGTTCATGGTTAATCACATGCCTTGCCAGTATCAGATGGTTTTTGCCTGTCGCCAAGGTTTTAAGGAAATTTTTGAAAAGAGGAGTTTTTGTGTGGGAGAAGAGAAAGAGTAACTAAACATTATTAATTTATTTGGCAGGGCTAGGTGAATCTGCAGTGATCTCACATTAAGTCCATGAACAGAATGGTTTTAATAGACTTGGCGCTTAGAGTTTCAAGACTGAATTGCAGGACTTTTTTCTGGGATGTTTCCCTTTAACATTTATGAACATCTGGCCAATGTAATCTTCTGTGTAGAATGAACATCTGTTTGTTCTTTTCATTTGTGAAAATGTGATTATGGAATATTAACCTTTTACTTGCTTTTGTCCTTATAGCCTTTTGTTCTTTAAGTGGGAAATTTGGTTCACTTATACCAAAGGTGTAATTTTCTGCCATGGCCACCCCATAGATAAACAAAGACGGAACTATTAGATTTCATATTCATTTATATCCATTCATGTTAAACTATAGGGTTGGTAAACCAATATGCTTTCAGTTAATGAGAAACTACCAATAGCATATGGTTTTATTCAGAAATATAGTATGACTGACTACAATACCACTATTTTCTACATTTCTATGTCCCTGCTAGTTACAGACAGGGGACCTATATAACTAATGAGTTGTTATCTGATATTTAAACTAGTTTAGCCTCACAGAAAGCAAATTATGAATACAGTAATATACATGAATATGTTAATATTAGGTCTGGTATCCCATTTCTTCCCCCCAAAAATGGCAGAACAAATCATTTCATTAGATAAGAACATTTTTTGATGTTTAGTTTTCTTTAGATGCCCACTAAAGTTACTGTATCATATGATATTAAATGCTTGGGCCTGGGCACTCCTTCTGGCAACTTGCCCCCCGAAGTTAAAGGTGCAGCTATAACAGAATAACTGATGTATAATTTGTATGTATAATTTTATTTATAAAGCGCCACATGGGTATGCAGCGCTGTACATTAAAAATACACAGGGTTATTCAATAAAAGTTCTTATCGTTAAAAATGGTGCTAATTTTGCCCCAACCAATCAGATGTTAGCTTTCAAATGTTAAATAAGATCTGATTGGTTGGGGCAAAATTAGCACCATTTTTAGCGATAAGAACTTTTATTAAATCTCCCTGACAGAGTATACAAACAAGGGGATAATTGCAAGCCATTATACAGATAGATAAATATTAAATTAAATTAAATACAATTTCATACATCAATTAAGAAATTTAAGTGGGAGGGACAACGTACAGATACAAGTGGAGGGGATGGGTACAAAGTGCTTGAGATGGCTAACAGTCATTTGTTCTGCTGATGCTCAGAAAGGTAGGAGGACAGTCTAGATTTGAAAGCATTAATGGATGTCACCAGGCGAAGCGAGAGAGGGAGAGAGTTCCAAAGGTAGGGAACAGCAAGATACGATATGTCACTCTTATATTATCTCATTATGTGTCAAACAAAGTAAACACAGTTTACTTTACCATCATTTTCTGTAATGGCACACACACGTGCATACTTATGGTTTGGTAGATGTTGTCATACTAGTAGCTGTAATTCCTTTGCAAATAATTACATTTTATATATAGACATCAAAAATACCCACATGTCATGGTAAGATAATCAGTAAGGTTATATAATGTCACAGATTTCAAAAAACGTTAAATTATTTATAAAAGAATGAAATTAAAATTATTATTTCAAAATAAACTGAACTTAATTGATTTTGGAATGGAAACATCAGTCTTTAGTTTCAGATATTTTTCCTGTTTAGTGAATGATATGTAATAAAGGAATTTCAATTACCCATGAGGAGTTTTAATATTTGTAAATTAACCTCTATGGACCAAAGCCAACCTGAGAATTTTCCAAAATTCCAAAACAAATCCATAAATGTCAATAGGAGAAAATAAATCTGAAAGTTTCAATCAAATTTAAGGCACAAATAGAAATAGTATGTTAGTGTGTAAAATGACACAGGGACCTGGGAAATTGTCTGGGGAACGCATGCATATAACCAAAAATGATTTAAAAACTAACTTTCTTCATGTTTTCAAGCTTACGCATTCTATTATCAAAGGTTACTAAAATCGACTTCCAGATTTGAGTATTACCAAAATGGGAGGGAATTCAAGGGTTTACAAATTTATTCATCGAAATTGGCTTTTTGATTACTGTTCCCTGTTCTATCCCACTATATACATTAACACAAAAATAAAATACACTAACACAGACACACTGACAAACAAAAAAGGAAGCGAGAAAAAAAAAAGCTGACAGTACAGCTATAGATCAATCAGACAGCAAAAGCTTCTGATTGCTTCTAAAAGAGAGCACTGCCCACCACACCGATACTTATACACTGATACAGACAGGCACGAATACAAGACACCTACATGGTAATATTATTGCGTCTGCAGTGTTATAGTCTCTTAAGGGGTATGGAGATTCCTGTAAATGGTAACTCCTTACAGGTTGTAGCCCTGGTGCCTCCTTTTTAAGACAAAGATCCCCAAAGCGTTCCATGTTGGCTATTGGCAGTACAGACCTTAGGAGAGTCAAGTTTGACTACTCCTCCCATTTCTTGACCCACTCTCTCCTGGTGGCGATTGTGTCTCCTGGTGGGGGAGTGTAATCGTGGCTTGTTGCCACACCTCATAGGATCTGACTATTGGTGGACAAAAGAATCTCACAGATTTTAATTTATTTTTTTTTAAATGTGATCATTTAATCTCGATAGTAATACCTAAAATGACCAGCTGATTGGCGCTTCATAAACATAATTAGTAATCATTAGTAATTAGTAATTATTAGTAATTTTAGATATTATATTGTGGCCATAGAAAGGTATTGAATTGAATCTCAAGCAGTGCTCATTTCATTATACGTTTAAGAGTTATTTCTATTTTAACTTCAGCGGTTGGAATCATTCCCTTTATCAATTCCAACTGATTCTTCTCTAATGTTCCGAAAGACACCCTCTGCTCAGGGATTCCTTTGTGTTGCTTTACAGCTTATAAAACAGAGCATTTGTGTTTATTTTACTTAAAAATGTAGTCAGTGTTTAAGGATTTCTGGTTCAGGAAAGGTTACTTTTTTCACATCTGAAATAATTTTTGAAACAAACCAGCTGTATGTGGAGAATGCTGAACTTGTTTCTTAGATATGTCTGCTATTTTCACGAGTGTACGTATAGAGGTTCTTTAGGGATGAAAACAGAGAGTAACACTTCAAACAGAATGTCTGACACATATTCTGTGATGTCTGTGTATTCTCCAGACTAGATCAGGCTGTTAGAGGAAGGAACCTTAAAATAAAACAAATTGTATTTCACATAGTGGCAGACATAGACATGAGGATAATAGCTGGCTATGGTTGGTATTTATCAAATTGCCATGACCTCCAATCAACATGTCTGATCCATAACAAGAAAGCAAAGCTAAAGTCCACCCTATGTGTTGATTGGTAGAGTAGTGCGAACAAGCAGAGCAGATGGGCACCAGAGGAAACACGCATCACTTGTATCTCTGGTTGTTAATAATTTACATAGAATGATAAGCATGATACATTAAAAAGGTTACTTCTGTCAATTCAGTCTATTTTTTTGATCAATGATTGGCACAGTAATTAGTCCAGCCTCTGAGTGATCTGGTCTGTGCTAGCTTCTTCTCTGTTGGTGAGCTATATGGGCAAGGAACAGACAATGGTGCAGATTGACATCAGCTCATAGTCATCAGCTCTTTAATATGCATGACTACTCTTTAAAACTTTTATCTTACAGTAGAATATGGCATCTTTAAGGGTCAATACAAAAAAATCTAAAATTCTCTCTTCAAAGAAATATAGGAGGCGATAGGAGTCGGTTTTCCTACTTCCAAATACTTATTTTTTCCAGAATGTTATCTCAATGAAGATCGATTTGAGCATCTCTACATCTCTGCTGCCTAGTCAGTTTTTCTCCGCTATTACAGTAGTTTGCATGAATGGAGAAGAAGAGAGAAATGGTTTAAATTTGGTCTATTGGTATCTTGGGTTTTGTGTCACACTAGCCTGTTTTTGCAGCGTTTTGCGATCTGTTTGTCCTATGACATTTTATTTATAATGTAAATTGTGTGACGTAGGCCCCACTATGTGTGCTGCAATCTGTTTTAATTTGCTAACACATGTGATCACCATTTTTGCAACAAACTTGAAGAAATAGAGGATCGCACTCCAATCAATTTAAGTCTTTATTGTGGACCACACATCATACACAAACACAACGTTTCGGGGGAATAACGTGCCCCCTTCTTCAGGTGAATCTTGAATCTCAAGCAGTGTTCATTTCATTATAGGTTTTAGAGTTATTTCTATTTTAATTATTTCCTTTATCAGTTCTAAGCTTTCCACACAACATTGCAGTGCCAAGGTGACATAATGAGGGTCCCATTTTCCAGAGCCAAAAAAGAACACATGATTGGTAATTATCTGGTCAAGAGTTCAAACTAGCATAGCACAGTATGCCTTGCAACATGGATGATTCTCAAAGTAATTGTCTTTACTCTTGTACGTGTGCATTGGTTGTATTTTTTCCAGTACAAATAATTCCCCTAGCCTTTGAAGGATCTATTTGTTTAAAGTCCTGTAATCATATTTTGTAAGACTAACAGTTTGACTATAACACTTATAAGGTGGTGAAATAACTAAGTAAAATTAGACGCAGCTGTGTGAGTTACACGTTTAGCCTTTGGCCTCCAATTGATTGTTGGTTGGGATCCAACATAGAAAAGTTATAAATATATATATACTTTATATGCTGTACATAAAATATTTCCTTCCTTCTGCAGGTTATGCTTAGGGTGAGACATTTATAGCTCAACATATTTACAGACCAATATCCTTGACTTTTTTCTTCTTTTACATACAAGCTGGTAGTATTGTGACGGTTTAGTAGTGTAGATGCCCTTTAATATTTATCTACTGACAAATTGAACCTTGTCACTGCAAATCTCTTTTAGTTTTTTCATTTTAAACAACAATTTAAAGAGGGTAAAGCTGGATGCACACAGTATAGGTTTTTAAAAGATGATAGACAGTATCTGCAAGATCTTGTCCTTCATTTTCCAAATATCTGCATACACACAGTCCCGATCATTCTCCCTACATACAGCATAGGGAGAATGCTCGGGACTGTGTGTTTCCCCCAGCCACGGTCGATTCCCCTATAGGGAGACTACCACGGCCGAGGGAAATTTTCAGCCCTGATACCAACAGTATTGAGGCTTTATCGCTAGTGTGTGCACCTAGCTTAACTCTATTATCTAGCCCATCAAACCGTAAAAAAATGTTTTAATCTTTGTTCGGGTCATAGGTAGGGTTGCCAGATCAGTGAAAAATCATAGGATGCCTATTAAAACTCAGTAAATCAGTGCAATTTAAATGCAATCAGTGCAACTATTACTGTTATTAACAGTGTCCACCATTCACCAGATGATCTGGTAATCCTAGTCATGGCAACATTTTGAGGCCTTCTCTAAAGAAACTATATAGCTTGTTACCCCATTTCCCAAGCTTTTCTGTGGCAAAAGGAAATTAATTGTGTTCCACATGGAGTAACATTTAAGGCTCGGTACACACCTGCTGGCTGTCATGATATTTCCGATATATTGCAAAGTGACCAATAGAGAGGGCCGAACTTTTGAAAGTTCGGTCCATTTTCGAACTTTCGAACTATATGGAAAGTTCGGGAGTCAAATAGTTTGAAAAGTTCAAATGAAATAACAATTAAAATATCAATGGTAACTTAATGTAAATAGCTGTGGGACCTGGGAAATGGTCTGGGGAACATGTTCAAATATCCAGGACTTTCGAAAACTCGATTTTACTCTCACGCACAGTACTTTCGAGCTCTCGCGTTCGAACATTCAATAATTATCCCATGAACGACTCGCGGATTTGATGCTTGCGCCTTGGTATAATAGACATTTTACTCGCGGATTCGATGCTCGCGTATTGGTATAATAGACCTTTTACTCACGGATTCGATGCTCGCGTATAGGTATAATAGACATTTTACTCGAATATTCGATTCCTTAAATGGTCGAACATTCGATAATTACCGAAAGTCCGGAAAATATCGAAAATCTGGGTCTGGGATAATTTGAGAAATCCGAGTCCGTTCGAACTCGAATAGTTTGGCTCGAACACAGGTTCGAGTTCGAGTTTTAGTCCATCTCTAGTGACAGGTCCTATGACTTTAATTTAAAGCACTGGATGGAAGGCCTCTTCCTTCACTATAAAAATCCAGTGGACAGAGGGGTAGTGAAAGCCTACTATATTGATGCAATGCACAAGTATGAGAAATGAAAAGGTTTGCTAAAAGAAATTAATAGAAAAGTTAGGACCTTCCAGACTGGGGTTACATTCATGTGATCACAGTAATGTATACTAAAACCTCTTTGTTAATAAAGAATGCAAGTTTGCACATTAAAAAATATAGCAGGGGGCACAGAAAGGTGCATTGATTATCATTTCATTGTCCTAATACATACATTTGTTGCCTTTAATCACAAGATGTATCTGCAGATTTGAGGTACCATGAGGGGGTTCTTAATCCTTGCTTAAATAATGGAGTTGAAGCATGTTTCTGCACACCCTCCCTCCATGGTGGTCCTTTGACTGAGATATAACAATATAATCCTTGTCTGTAGAGGTCTGAACAACTCTTTCAAAAATGTACTGTGCATTATTCTTTACAGTCTACAAACTTTTCGAACTTATGCCAAGTACACGATTATCAGCCGAAATGTTTGTTCATACACATCCTGTGTCGTGTGTCGGGCCCCGTGATCACACGTGTGTACGAGCCTTTAAAATTTTTCCTATTGAATACAATGGGTTAAAGTAGTAACTCTCTGTAATCAACATATAACTGTATTTTTCTACTCTTTCCTCTTTTTACTTACTATAAAAGTACATTTTGAATTGCTAATGCTTTATTTAGTAGCTTCCCTTCTATAACCAATTAGGAGATTGCTGGTTTACAAAATGGAAACCTCAATGGTTTGTAAACATTTCTCTGCATTCATGTTTTTTTTTCTTTTTATATATTTTCTTATCTTGAATTAAGCCAGGTGTTCTGGGTCTTTAGCATTTGTTTGGTGTGGGAATTCATTCAGAAATGTGATATTCCAATATCGTTTTCAAAGCCACCTATTCATGTTAACTTACATAAGAGAATATTAGCTCATAAACTATATGTCAATGTTATTCCTAGCTAGGGAAAAAGCTGATTTTCTAAACATACATGTTGTGGTAAATTGAATGTTTGTTGTTTTATTTTAAGATATAAAAGTGTAACTATATTATGGTCACTATTTACGGCCTTTTTATTTGTACTTTCTGTTTGAAGTACACATGCAGTTAAATCCTGTTTTAACAATACAAACATGAGTAATGTATTGTATCTTTTCCTATTTTCTATATTCACTGCCTAGCCATGCTTTTCATTGGTCCAAATTCCTCTATGTCATCTATGGTGACCCCACTATCTTTCCATCCCTGTTTCCCACCACCAAGTAAACTGTAGACAATTCAGCCACTTTGATAAGATCTGATGCCCTCCAACCCCCGGCTTTTAATTGTCTGATAAAATGGTCAAACTTACCATGAAAATCACTCGCTTGTGGAGAAGATAAGAAGATGCCTCTTAATAAATAACACACTAACATAACCATTGGATGTAGTAGGTTAAGGGAAAATTTTGGAAGACCTTTTATTCTCATTAAACAGAAAAAAAAAGGAGAGACCTGTGTTTCTGTGTTTTGGCTCTAAAATGCAGACCCAAGGCCTACATTGTTATGATGATGGCTGTGAATATAAGGATATGCTGAATTTTACAAAACAAAATGCATTCACTACAATTAGTTTAACATTCCACAAAGCATGTAACACAGACCTGGGCAAAGTAAGGCCTGGGGGCCACATGCGGCCCTTTGGGTTCCCCTGACTGGCCCCTCAATACTAGACCTGTACCCAAAAAAATCTTAAGATTAACTGATTGGCTCAGGCTAGATAATTAATTTATTTTTATTTAGTATATTTTATTTTAAAAATTATGACCCAATCAATTGATAAATTGAATTTGGTGGCATAGATATTACACACCTTATATATTCCAACCAATAATAAAAAAATCCAATGAACCAGGGATATTAATTTAATATTTTTTAAAATCCAGCTTTCAGTGGTGTAACTAGGAATCACTGGGCCCCAAAACTATGATGCTCAGTGCTTCATCTGCAGTGGTTTTCTGGGAGGAGGCAAAATCTGTCATAGGGAAAATAAGAAGATGGGGTCCCCCTGCGGTTGTAGGCCCTGAGTTATACAATCTCTTTAATGAGAATTAAGTTGAACCTATTCGTCCGGCCCTTTGCCACAATCCAAGTTTCTCATGTGGCCCATTGTTAAATGAAATTGCCCACCTCTGATGTAACATCTATAATATTTCATCTGGCCAAAAGTTTCAACCTTGTTGTTGCACTGTATATAAATTCTCATCTCCAAAGTTTTTAGGAGGTAGAACAGAAAAATGGTATAAAGGGTATAATATGAAGGTTTAAAATTTTGACCTGCTATAAACTGTGGAATAAGCAATACTATTGAGCAGTGTAATAGAAAACTAAATTCAAAAGTAAAATAGTCCATTATGTGGGAGGGGTGGAGCCATAAATTGATTGTGGATTAGGGTACACGGGAAGTTCTCCTTTAACCCATCTATCACTTTTTCCCTCTATTTACAGACAAGCTCCCAAACTCATGTATCTGGAATCAAAACCTGGGTTACAACAAAAACCTCATCCAATATTTTACTATAAGAGTGTTGGTATGACATTATGCAGTACAATAATAAGGTGTCAAACATTCATAATACAACCCATTCCTTCCTTTTATGTATTATATTTCCAAAGTAAATTCCCTTTTTTATGCTGAAATAAATCAACGGGATGATTGCCAGAAAGCTTTCTGTAATGTCTAAGTCATAAATGTGTAGGCACAGGGACACGTTAGATTCTGTTCTCTCTTTCAATGCCACTAGGCATCAAAGGATATAAAATCTATAAATTGTGTTGTTTTGAAAGTGCATCCTATTTGCTTGCTTACTGGCTGCATTAACCACAAATAAAATTGGATTGTTAAAAAAAACAAAAGTGTGTGTATTTCATACACATTTTCCATGAAAACCAAGCTTTGTTCTTTACTTGTTTTCCAGACACTAAAGATGCCCATACATCTATAAGATTTTACTTACCTGACCGAGCGTTCACACAATGTTCCCTCGATCCTGCCGGAACCGGTTCTCCCGATCTTACATTCGACCGACATGCGATCACAAAATGAATGGGATTTTGCGATCGCATGTCGGTCGAATGTAAGATCGGGAGAAGCGGTTCCGGCAGCATTGATGAACATCGCGTAAGCGCTCGGTCGGGTAAGTAAAATTTTATAGATGTATGGGCACCTTTAGGATGACACCACACTACAACGATCGCAAAACACTATTTTGTGTGTTTTGCACGCATTACCATGTGTTTGCACTGAGATTCTTCTGTTTTTCTGTTACTGGAGCACACGCAATTTGCTAAAAAATGGTGATCGCAGTGCACACTGTGTGGTCACCCACACTATTACTCTAGCATGCATTTCTCACGTGCAAATAGATCACAAAATGCAATCGTAAGTGCGTAAGAAATGCACTAGTGTGACCCAGCACTAGAGGATTTTCACTTGGAGATTTTCACTCAACTCTGCATTACAAGGTTTGGTAAAATAAACACACACAAATGGTCAGTTATGTGGAACAGTTCAGTTATTAGCAACCCCTATTAAAGTATCCCTCTCTGTGTGTATTAACAGTATAGTAATTAAAAATTCTCTTTACCCCAAGCCATGCTCTATTAAATTAATTTTGTGTCTGTGGTCAGTGGAAATTGATCCATAAAAAGGGAGGCACAAAACAGTATAATTCTCCATAATAATATAAACAATAAACATAAACAGAAATTAAAATGCATTTGAGATGTAAATACTTATACACTCGATCGATAGGCATACTTGAGGATATTGAATCTCCCCGCTACCGTAACTTAACTTAGCCCGATCCCGCGATACAATAACTGACGTAAACGAGATTACGTCAGTTATTGCATCGCGCAATCGGGCTAAGGTAAGAGCATGGGTTTAAAGCCTCCCACACACTAGCGTTAAGTTTTGCGCTACCAAGTAGCGCAAAACCTAAAGCTTTGGGTTTTGTATCTATAGTACGGCGCTATTTCCAAAAACATTTGAAAATGGCGCTATGCTCTAAAATCCGTCTAAAACTCACGTTAACCCGAAATTTCTTCAGGTTAACGTGGGTTTTAGACGGAAATGCCCTATATTGAATCTCCCCCTTTGTTTTTAATGTATTCTGCAATAAAGTGATAAGTTTTAATGACCTGGCGTGTATGCTGTTGTTTGGAGAGCTGAATACCCTCCGATCGTTGAATTTACCTAGATACACAGGGTAGATACTGTTGGCCAAATCGGAGGATAAACAGTGAATGACTGAACACTCAAAAATCTAAATCAGTATCCCGAAGGCATTGTTTGTGATGAATGGTTGCAGCCACAAAGTACTTGTTGGACGAAGTAGGTGACTATGGGATGAAGGCTCTGCCCACCCCCTAAAGACTAATTATTGTGTCACAGAATGAAAGTAAAATCAAGCATCGCTTACTTCCCTTAGGCCAGGACGAAAGAGGACACTCTAGTGGAACATTTGATAATGTTTTCTAAGACTTACATTAGTGTTTTTACCCATCCTGGAAGTCTATAGGCAATAGGCAAATTCAATAGAATCTGAATCCACATAGAAATGTTTTTTGGTGCATTTTTATTGGCCCCCTATACTTGTAAAGGGAGCTGATAATGTTCACAGCATATATGTTCACCCAAACAACCCACCATCATACATCATACAGCATTTCTGCAAATTGTACAAAGGAATCTTTAGTGTAATATGCACAGACTTTCCCTTGTGAATGGCTAGTGGCTACCTTCAATAATTGGAATGTTTGGAATGTTACAGTATCTAATCAAATGACTAAAATTGCAATAAAAGTATAAAGAAGCAAATTGCACACAAAGCCATATTTCTTTTAATAAACATTTAGAAAAATGAAACAATGACCTTTTGAATGGAGAACATAACCTAAGGTCCCCATTATCTCTGCATAGGATATTTTGGAGATGGCTGATTATTTTGTATTCATCTGATGTTGCTCTATAACTAAACCAACAACAGCTTTAGACAGGGTCTGAATGATAAAAAGCTACTGTACGAGGCTGAACTCTATGTTTTACAGCAAATCAACAACATTCATTTCAAAAGCTTAATGTTGATTTGCTTTAAGGATCATAAAAGTTTCATAGGATTTTTATGTGCAATATAATGTTACAGCTAAACTTAAACAGTAACGAAGATTTACTTTACAAATATACTAAATATCTTTATATTTCTGGTATTGTTGCACAATGAATATTAATTGGTAAATGCTGTATACACTTTCCTATTAAATTTGTACTTGTTTGCATGTTCTTTATCACACAAAACCACCATTTCTCCTTTGCATTTTACAACAGCCTTTAAAATATTTGCATCATGAAGCCTACAATGCAGCGTTATGATACTCTTGTAAGTAGCCAGTAGGGGGCAGGTTTTAGTGGTGTGAGGAGGCAGTCGTATGTTAGAGACTGGATGGCCATGTTAAAATTTGCCAAACACAACAACAGCAGGAAAAGCCTTCTAAACCTGGTCATAACTGATAAAGCACATGAAATTCTATCTCATAGATACTGACCACAATTCACTGTTTCACATATGTGGTCATTACAATACTAGCTAAAGAAATCGTAAAGTTTTGAAAAACCTTTTAGTGTTTAGTTCAAACATGATTTCTATTAAACATTAAAAAGTGTTAAATTCTAACAATGCAAATGTGTTCAGAGTGTTGTAGCGCCATTTGTACAATGATGGATCTGAAAGCCCTGGTTAGAAAAGACAAGTTGGGTGTTTTATTAATTTTCCAATGGCAATCAATTGTGAAACTTTAGAGAGACTCAGTATATAAAGTAAAAACATGAAACAGAATTTATTGAAAATTCCTAGGCAGACTAATGGATTGTCAAGAAATAAAATAATTATATTTTAATACTAGAATAGTGACCAAAAGAGATGTGCTGAAGGCTGCAAGTGGACAAAGGACTCCTGGAATTTCAAGCTGCTTCACAGGGATTGGAGGAAATCTTTGAAGAACGAGCGAGCGCATAGCATTAGTGTCCTCCCATAAAAATGACCAGGGATTCCATCTAATTAACCAATTAATGGAAATTTAAAAAAAAAATGCAATGTTACTCCAAAGTGAAATGTGCCAGAAAGTGCATAAAATAAATGGCATTAACTAAAGTAAAAGAATGTTAGAATGTCGGAAATCTACACAGTGCTGGGTGCATAGATGTTGATAGATGAGAGTGTAGTTGTGGTAGGAAATTAAAATATATTTGGCAGAAACTGCAAGATATGAAGGATTTAGATGAAAGCAGACAGGCTAAATGAAATGTATGGTAAGGCAGAAGACTTTGTCAAATCAAAAGTATCAAGAAACGTTCCCAGGGGGACAAATTCTTAGCAGAAAAGAAGTGAGATTTAGGTGAGTAGAAAACAAAGCAAAAAAAATCAAGAAAAAAAAAAACATAAATGGAGTTTACTTCTCATATACTGATTCAATTCCGCAAGGCTTGACTTTAAATGTTCCTTATTGTGTTGTGGTAGATTTCATGTACGTTTACAAGGACTACATGTATTTTGATGGTGTGCTGCATAAAAAAAATCAAGCTGGTTAGTGCAGTTGCAAAGCTTCATAAGATTAATTATGCTTTTGCTATAGAGTCTATTCCACTGGGGATGGTGTTAGTATGGTTAGTATGGCAATGTCTGTCTATCTTATTACATGCTGATATTGTTGATCATTAGCTTTGGACAGGTGGATGGAATAAATAGGTAAAACTGGATAGTGTTACAATATCTTGAAAACTCTTAAATTCCATAATTCTAGGCATTGATTGGGGTCACACAAAATTGTGCCTTATAGTTGTTTCCAATAGACATCTGGCAGGAAGGTGTAAATGCAAAAATCTGCTTTCTACACAGGTCACCAGAGAAATCGAAGGGAAAATGTTTAAATTTATATGGACATTTGGGCCACACATGTTGCACTTATACACATATAACATGTGTTTTGTCTGCTTGCCCAGTATGATGATATTTGGTGGGAGGAAAAAGAGAACGGGTGCAAAATAACTAGGAAGGCAAGGTAAAGGATAGAGAGACAGGAAAGTATAGAAAAAGAGTATTGGGAGTGAGTGAAAAGAGAGACATAACACTTAGGAGTTGTTTATAGGAGAAATAAAGGTTTAACCCCCCCCCCATGTAGACCTACCCTGCTAATGTGTGTACTACTGTTTCCGATTCCGAATGTTCGTCGGCATCGGAAATGTAAGTATCAGCCGTTCTGACCCGAAAATTTCCTGGTCAGCCTTTGTACTAATGTAAAGGGAGTCGCTCGTGGTCGTAGGGAGTATGAGGAAGGGGAGGCCATATCCCCCAAAATTTTGTATGTTTTTTGCTCAATAAATCCACTGAAAATGAAGTAGTGTGCTCCTCCAACTTATTTGCATTGTCGTAGGGAGTATGGCAGTCACAAATGTCTATAGTTTATATAGGGAGAACTCATGTGACTGTGTGTACTCCCATCTGTCCAAGATAACAAACAGAATCTTGCAGACAATAGAGACAGGATCCCCGACACGGAACCTATCGTTTCCAAAATCCGAATGATCCGTCCGAATCATCCGGATTTCGGGACT
Organism: Hymenochirus boettgeri; assembly: GCA_019447015.1. Taxonomy (NCBI): domain Eukaryota; kingdom Metazoa; phylum Chordata; class Amphibia; order Anura; family Pipidae; genus Hymenochirus; species Hymenochirus boettgeri. The sequence continues at coordinate 211,696 of JAACNH010000376.1, forward strand.
TCTGAGCCAATTTTAAATAATTATTGAACGTTCATGGGTTATCGAAAATAGCCTTGAACGAACGTTAATCCTCGAATATACGATCGGAAATTCGAAAGTAGTCTCCGATCGTATTTTTGCGAATTATCGAACGGTCAAGGCTATTCTCAAAAATCCTCGAAAATAGATCATAATCAAAAATTTGTTACATTTTCGGATCTTTAGGATTTTCCAGAGATCCAGGAATCCAAAAAAGGAAAGAAACTGGTGAGTTTCGGCCATCTCTAGGACAGACAATCTTGCAGTCATCTTTGACAGATAGCCACTATAAGTGTACACACTTTAAAAAGGGCAATCCTGCCTGGAACATGTGGCTGGCCCAACAAAGAAAACCTAGCAATCCCTTATGCTGCTTTTCTAGTTGGCCCTAATTACTTTATTAACGGATTATATAGACATTAAGATAAAATAATCCTACAACTTGACCTTCTGTTGATGCAGAGTAATTTCCTGTTGAAGTCTGACTTGTAAAATCTTAAATAGGGAGTGCTTATGGTTAGTTGTAATAGCTGATTGCTATGCATCTACAATATAATAGAAGGTAGGAATAACTCTTTCTATGAAATGTAAATTTCCAGTATAATGCTCCTTTAAAGTAGAACTAATGGCCATGGCTCTTCTGACCAACATTCTTGGATGTAACACTAATTTGGCATCAGTCCCATTGACTTAAATAGGTATGACATCTCGAGTCACAGAAAATGAACTCTGGTCCCGTACTGAAGTACAAAACATCAATATTGTTGCTGTGGAGATCCCGGGTTTTGACAGATTATTTTGTTGTTTTAAATCCACATTGTTGCTTCAAATGTGTAAGGAAAATGTAAAAATAATTGTGGGCCTTGAACACTTCTAGGATATTTTACAGGAATCAGTGAATGGTACCTTGGGAGTTGTCAAATTATATTAAAGTGATTTCTATAGAATGAGCTTTGGATAAAGAGATGACAGCTTCTCCACTGCAAAAATGTTTGAAGAAAGTGATATATTGATGTATATATGTATATATGCATGTAGTGAAAGCCCCAGGCCAAAACAGGCTAAGGCACGAATATGTAAAAGATGTCAAGATAACAGCCCCAGCACTGAGAGATCTTTCTCTGCTTTGTATGTTGTCAGATTTTGCCAAAATTAGCCAAGAATAGAATTATGAAGGGATAAGACCCACAATAACACGTGTAAAACATTTTAGGAGCAAGCCATAACCATAATACACAGAGGATCAGGAATGCTGTCAGTAATACTATGGACTCAGCAGTCTAGTTTGGCTTCCACAATTCTCTAATGTAATGCCATCTGGAATAGGTTAGTTGCTCAGCTTCTCACAAAAGACATCACCAGTCATAGACAACACCAGTTAGCAGTTAATACATTTATGGATGCCCAGAATGCTAAGAGAATTAAAAATTAATTTCCTGCTCAACACATAGATAAAATCTGACATGCATATTTTTCAATAGTTAAAGGCCATGTCCATTCTTAAAACAAAAAAACTGGTTACTTGTCAGTTATCTGCCCACAATCCCAACTGATATTTTTACCAGATTAAAACTTGCATTTCTAATCATATATTTCAAGTTGTATTCCTTTTTGGCAAAGGTATCTGCCTCCTCCCTCTGCTCGATGAGCATGTGCAGAGGAGACAGCAGGTAAAAAAAGCAGTCAATCATTGGTTGTGATGTCAGTTGTCACAGCCTTGATTGACTGCATAGAGGGCGGGGCCAGCTTACTCTGCCAGAATGGGGACAACAATTATCCTTAAATAACTGGTTCGTAAAACAGGTAACAAAGTGCAAAATATATTAGTTGGGGTTGGGGGCAGGTAACTGACAACTGACCAATTTTTAATTTTAAGGTTGAACATGCCTTTTAAAGAGCATGTCCACCCCTTTAAAAAACTTTTATTATATAGTAGGTCTCCCTCCCCCAGCCCCAACCGCTATAATAGATTTTTGAAAAACTCCCCCGATCATTACTTACCTTACCTCTTTCCTCTGGCGTAATGTCCCGGCCCTCTGCTTGCATGAAACTGCAAGCAGGGGACTGGACCGGCAGCCGTGTCCATGATTGTCTGAGAGGCAGCCAATCATGGACGCGGCTGCTGGCAGTGGAGAACGCCGGGGGAGAGAGGTAAGGTAAGTAGAGTTCGGGGGGTTTTCTGTTAAATCTATTATAGCAGTTGGGGCTGGGGGAGGGAGACCTATTATATACCAAGGGGTTTGTAGCTAGGGGGAGGGAGAGCAAAACGGGTGGGAGATGGGGGGCTTTAGTGCGCATGACAAAATTCTCCCGGAGGAGAGACAGGAGGCAGAGTCCTATATGGATTCTGCCAGGATCCTGGTGGCCAGTATTTGGGACTTTGGAGGGGCATAGCAGGGCAGCCGTTTGGAGCAGGGATGTAAGGTAAGGATTTTTATGCACCACAGAGTGGGGGCAGTAGTGGGGGTGGATATGCCCTTTAAGCATAGTTAGCAGACACACCCACTTGGCTGCAGTAAAGAAATCCTTTCTTCCCTGACTCTCTAAGGCTCGGTACACACCAGCAGATATTTTCGGCCAACCGAACGATTCACGACACTTTCGGTCGGTCGCCTGAAAATATCTGATGGTGTGGGGTGGCCAGCCACGGCCAGCCTTGATCGTCCGTTCATCTGGACGAACGAATGATCGAATGTATCAGTAAATTCCGATCGATCGTGTGGTTCCCTATAGGGCCGCACGATCGATCGTTCGCAAATTTCGGCCATGGGCGATGGACATTTGTGTGTGTGTGTATACAATCGACCAACCAGTTGGATCACACAAACAGCAGTTCCGACGGTTCCTCTCACGTTCTGCGCATGCACTAAAGGAACACGCACATCGGACATTTCCCAAGCAGCCAGTCACTGAAAGTGGGCAGACCTGCACCATCCACAGCGTTCTGGGGGGAACTCATTGGATTTCTTCTAAACTACTGCTCAAAGTCACAGGATAATGCAGGTACATATCCACCTTACACATATCTGTCCTTACAACCCAGGTGACTTTTAACAGTGGAGATACTCTTTAATGCTTTAAAAGAGAAGTTGTCACACAGCACAATATCAAAATGGTGAATGTCAGAGTTTCATTGCAGAAATTTCACAAAAAAATTCCGTTCGTTCTGGCAAATCGGACCCTGGTGTGTTTGTACCTGATTTTGGCCCCTCCGTTAATAAACAAGCTGTGGTGTGTCCACAAATAGGCAAAATACCTTTTCCATATATACATAGAAAATAATCTGCGATAAAGCTAACACAGCAACAGGACATGAATAAAATAAGCTACATAATAACTGTCTATGGAAACACTATAATGCAAATTCAGGATGTTCCAGAATGAAAGATTAAGCAAATCCTTCTGACACAGGGCACAGTTTTCCTTGGAAATAGACTTTTTACAGTGATCTACATCCACTTGAGCTTCTCTCTCTCCCGTTTCCTGCCAAATGAAACACAGTGGCCTAGATTTAGGGTTGGGGATAGATAAATGGAATATTCATGTTTTTATTGGTCTCGGATGCTTTCTGTGAGGGCTGTGACGTACTTTAAATTCCTTCCCTTAATGCTGCTAACTGCTCTGCATTTTCATTGTTCACCATGCATGAGATTTTTATATTTTCATTGTTCACTCCTACTGTCTATTATTTAATGCATGAGAACCTCTTTCTTCACACTGTTTAACTCTGCACTTCGTTTTCTCTCTGTACAATGTTCACATAGTTTACACTGCATGAAACATTTCAATTATACTGACCAATTATGAATTGTAAACACAATATATAGTGCGGGTCCCTGGCGAGGGAAACCAATATTGAATAGGAGATATGTTTGGTACCTAATGGCTTGGTACAGCCGGGTAAGCAATTCTCTTGCAGTTCGGACTTTGTGCTTTTTGAATTATCATATATTTTCTTTTATCACTTTCTGCTTAGGAAATCCAAGTGTATTCTAGTTTGTATGAATAACTCTCACTGGCAGAGAGGGTGAAAGTGACTTAATAAATACTATGACATCACAGTTAATCTGCCGATTTATTTTCAGGTTGGTGAGAAAGAGAATAGGGAGAACAATCTGGAACACTTTAAGATTTATTTTAGTGAACCCATCCTAGTGAAGGATAAATGTGTACAGATTATCTGTCTATTTATCTACCTATTACAATGCCAGTAAGATGGAAAAGACATTCCATGTACATCCCTCGAATGTTTCCTACAAATGGTGATGGGAGCCCCGCATGTTTTACAGCATACTGTAACTAAAAACTGGTCTGGGTATTAAAGAACAATATTACTGAACAGTGTAGATATGAAATAAACTTTGAAAGCTCCACACTACAATGCATACATTCTACTGATTTTAATGTGTGCACTGATTTAAACTAGGTACACACAGTAAAATAAAAGTGATCCTGAACACACACAAGTCTTGAAAATCAACAGTGTTTTTTATTTAAGATCCTCTAATACCATTCAAGGTACACACAGCACCAATACTGTTGGATCCGCAGCCCGCGGTCACCGAACGTCGAGCAGTCATTCGGGAAAGACCATAAATTTCCCTTGGCCGAGGTAGACTCCCTTATAGAGGAGGGAAACACACAGCCCCGAACGTCCTCCCTATGCTGTGTATAAAGAGAATGCTTGGGACTGTGTGTTCACTGATCTTTGAAAAATGACAGATCCTGTCTGTCATTTATCAAAAATCTGTGATGTGTGTACCCAGCTTAAAACTGTGTGCACGTTTGGCAAGTTGTGCAACACACACACAGAACACAGAGGGTTGAAGCGTGAGGTGGATTCGCAATCACTAGGATGAGTCCAAGCTTTCCAGCTGCCTTTCTAACACAAGGTGTCCCAGATATTTACTCAGACACCACACACATATTTCATCATAGAAAATTACAATTACTGCTGCGCTGGGAAACACACTGTTTACCCACAAGCAATAAACAATGTATTGCTGCCTAATTTTATATGAAGAATATGTTCCAATGTCTACACTTTAACTAATGCCATACAATTCGTGTTTGGGTAAGTTTTTTCTTTCTAACCATTTACAAACATTCTTCAATCATCCTTTACCAATGGCAGATGATTTTAAAAGCTACTGACCGGATACAAACAGGTACTGGCAAAGTACAATCCCTCCAGCCGTTCCATTGGCATCAAATGATATCAGCCATGGAAAAAATAAACCTTTTTTTCACATTGGTTGCCTTTTTATACCTTAAGTGCTGTGAATATTCACATCCACAATAGTAATAAAACAATGTATTTGATTTGCACATCATTAAAGATGATCTGGAAGGTGTGAATGTCACATTAATATCAGAGATGAATTGTGGTCACACATTTCCACTGGAATACATCATTATTATATTATATCATTATTATATTATAAACATGTTATAGGTGCCATCTTGACACCGAGACATCACATGTGTTAATAAAACACCGTTTGTTGCAAGTCTGGTGTGCAATGATATTTTGGACATGCTTGGATGTATTGGATTTAGGGTATTTCCTGGGCATGATACAAATATATTTTTTTACGAAGGGGGCACCTCACAGTGTAGCTACTGCAGTGCTGAAAAACGACCCTGCGAAGGTCCGAAACATGTCGCAATAAAGCACTTGTTGATGCAGTAGCTACACTGCGTGGTGTCCCCTTCCTGCAAAATCATATTTGTATCATTATCCTGTTACAGTATACTGCTGGGTACGGAGCAGTAGGAAGGTGAGGACCCAAAAGAATCCTGGTGTATTAGGTGACACCCAAATATTGGTTACCTATTTCCTGGTCATTCAGCATTATAGTCCTGTATGAAATGTATTGGAGATGGTGGTTTCCCCATAACTCTGACATTTATGTAAAAAGTTGAAGCAAAAGTTTATGTAAAAGTTAAGTTTCCATTAAACACATTTTCACTTTTCACGATGTTATCATAAGATTGTGTTACAGAAAACTTCATAGTAAATCAATAGCTTTGGTTGCAGCTGGGCAAACAAAAAACTGGCACCTATTGTGGGCTACATGCTGCTTTTTATATTACCAGCCGAACAATGTTACGTCTTTCTGCTGCTTCTGCTGATGCCAGAGACAGAACCATTAAATCTTAAATCATTGGACAAATATAAGCTAGGATAAAACCTCTAAGGATTTTCTACCGTTCTTCTATTAGGTCTCAGTTACACTGGTAATTTAACTTCTTGGATACTGTAACATTCTGATTTTTAATCTGATTTTGACTCAGGTCTTAGGTAGTTTATAGTTACACAGGAATCCTCTTTTCCTCTCAGTCTGATACAAAGATGTATATAATGGAAACAAAATCTTATCAGATTCTGGACAAATCCAGTTTTTTTTAAGGATCAGAAACAAAGGAACTCACCAGGGTCCCCCTATGACATGGGAACAACCCCACACAATTCGAAGTCCTCAGCGTACAATAATCCAAAAATATGCTATCTACTCTATATAAAATAATTTGCCATGACACACAGCCCATCAAATCCTCAATGGTAATCAAATGGGAGAAGAGACTACAACAAACAGACGAAACACAATGGACTTCAGTCTATAAACTTAGCAGAGCCGGTGTTGCTAACCGCTTCTTTCTTCATCCATCTACTGCGATGGTTTCTGAGCTCCGCAGTGGTTTGCAGCTCTTTATATAGGTTTGCAGAGAACCCTAATCCGTTTCTGATTGGTCAATTTTTTAATGCTTGGTTTACATGGTTTACATTAACCAATCAGATTTTCCGAAATCTGATTGGTTAATGTAAACCATGTAAACCAAGCATAATATGCATAATATTTTTTTTTTATAATTCAAGATCTCCTTTTTGCTAGCTATACAATTATGCAACATGTAATTACTTTACATCACCCATAGACTTCAATGTAAATATTAAATAATTTAGCAAATTGTCATACCAAATTATTATAGGCCACATCCCAAACTGTTGTAGGTTACATCCCAAACTGTTGTAGGTTGCACCCCAAACTGTTGTAGGTTACACCCCAAACTGTTAAAGATTACACCCCAAACTGTTATAGGTTACACCCCAAACTGTTATAGGTTACATCCCAAACTGTTATAGGTTACATCCCAAACTGTTATAGGTTACATCCCAAACTGTTATAGGTTACACCCCAAACTGTTGTAGGTTGCACCCCAAACTGTTGTAGGTTACACCCCAAACTGTTAAAGATTACACCCCAAACTGTTTTTTCTTATGATGGGGGAATAGAAGGCCAGAAGATGGGGGACCATGAAAGAGAAAGGTTTAAGGTGGAAGGAAGCAGTGTGAGAGGGATCTGCAAGGAGAATGTAGGATCGAAGCTTTCATTGAACCCTACTTATTGATGTTTTCTTATGGATGGAGATACCCTTTATACATCATAATATAACGGAGCCATGATCAAAATATGGTCCAAGGTATGTTGACATTTCATCACAAAATACCATTGTTTACCCCAGCTCCTAAGAAACAGGTTTGCATATGGGGCGCGCAAGAAGTTGCCCCATTGCGTAGTAACCCTGAGCGAGTCGAAGTAATTCTGGTATATTAAAAACAAAGTGGTTATGGGGAGGACGAAGAATTCTAATATTTTCACGATAGAAACCCTTCCTCACATGGTTGATTGATATCCCTATTCCAAAAAGTATTTGTTGCTCTCATTCCTTGATTAGGTTAATGGATGGATATAAGGATTCCACATCCATTGGATAGGGATCGTCGTTATCACGTCTATTTTGCCATCACTTCCATTACCATGTTCCCTCCCTTGTTGATGGCTTGGACAATGACATCATGCCAGGATTCATCTCTTTCAAAGCTTCATTGTGTAACTATAGTTAGCTAGTATAGTGATCAGCCGAAGGTCGGAATAAGTTTACTAGAAAACGGTGTTAAAAAAATCGTAGAAGTGAGGGATGACTGAGAAGCTAGGGCAAAAACTTGGACCTGATTTTTATATCTTACTCAGACTGAGTCAAATTCAGTTGTGTGGACATTACACTATCATTTCGTGGAGTCTTATGAATGTCCAATCGGCATACCTGTAATTCAACGAAGAGTTTGGAGGTAGGCTCATCATTGATGTTCATATTTATTTTTGTATTTCTCATTGAGAGGCCAAACTTCAAAAGTTCGGTCGTTTTTTCGAAACGTTTGAACTTTGGAAAGTTCGAAAACGGACCACATTAAAGTTCAGGGATGGGACTCAATAGTTTGAAAAGTTCTAATGAAATACAATTAAAATATCAATGGTAACTTAATGTACTGGCTGTGGGACCGGGGGACATGGGCTTGGGGAAAAATGTTCAATATCCAGGACTTTCGAAAAACCGATTTACTCTCACGCGCGCTGCTTCGAGATCTCGCATTGAACTTCTGATGCTGACCTAGGATCATGTGATGTTACTTGCCAGATGCGATACTCGCGTGGTAGGTAAATGGAAATTTTAACTTGCGAATTCGATGCTCCGGTATAGGTTATATGGACATTTTAATGCGGATGTCGAATGCTCGCATATAGGTTAGTAATAGACATTTACCGCAGATCGATGCTCGCGTAAGGTTATAAAGGACATTTTACTCCATGGATTCCATGCTCGGACGTATAGGTATAATAGAATTTACTGCGGATTCGTGCTCTGTCTAGGTTGAATAGGCATGTTACTCGCACTTTGATTTCCTAAACGGATAACTTATCGAAAGTCTGGAAAACTATCAAAATCCGGTCCGGGCGATAGTTCGAGAAAAGTCCGAATTCATTCGAACTCGGATAGTTTGGCTCAAATCAGGTTCGAGTTCGAGTCCATCTCTGTTTATCACTCAGTTGCACCAAATTAATGGTTGGCAGGGCTTTTTTTTTCAGGAAGTGGGCAGGAGCTTTGGGAGGCCACGTCGACCAGCTCATTTCTGATAGGCACAGATCCGATTGGCGGGAGATAACGAAGGGACGGAAGTTCAGGAGGGCTGGTATACTATCTCATGTCCTCACTGGGTGTGAACCAGGAACCCAATAGAAATGGAGGGCGGTAGTATGGTGGCGGTAGGGTTATTAGGGAGGAAATGTGGGACCGGCTTTACCTAGACTAATCTCCAGTGGAACGAAACATGTAATTTTGCCCCCAACCAATCAGATGTTAGCTTTCAAATTAAATATAGATCTGATGGTGGTGGGCAAAAATTAGACACCATTTTAATATGATAAGAATTAATTTATGAATCTCCCATAATGTTTTTGTTATTTTCTAACGTTGGCCTTATTTATGGTTATTGTAAAGTACTTGCTATTTGTTTAACACCAACATTCCTTATGTTCCTTCAACCTTCACCCCCTAGTTCTTTTCACCATTTATCATCGTTAACCCATAAACACATAAATATTTTAGATATTTTAGCCAACTGAACGCCCCCCTTGTTAAAATCGTCCCACCTGGCCATATTGACTTTTTACAAAATTCCCCATTGGCTGTTTGGTATTGTTCTTATAATTGAAATTTTAATTTATGGTTATGCAAACATAACTAGATTACGAAATTGGGACTTAATGTAAGATTATTAAAAAATTAATACTCTCTTTGGAATACCAAGAAAGAATACTTGTTCATAAACTTGGCCCTAGAAATGTTATGTTGGGTCCAACGTATCTTCCCCTGGCAGTTGATTAGGGTCGTGACAGTCTCATACGGAGGTGATCCAAGAGAGTCTTTTTGGTCCGATGGACAACGCCCCCCAAATATAGTAGAGCAAAATCGCATCTGGCCGTTTTGCCCGTATAGGTCCCGATTATTACGTATATACTCGAATAGCTAAGCCGAATTAGAAGTCTTCCTAATTTCCCATTACCTATTCGCATTCTGGTTTTTTATTCCTCATATCAGGTATGATATTTGGTCATGGCTTTAAAACTATATTACTTACTAAAGGATGCCCAAACCCACATGGGTTTTCATTCCTAGGAAAATAAGTAAAAGATTCTGAACCATTATTTTGCATTTGCCCCAGTCACTCCCCCAAATGTGTACTGCCCCTGCTGCTGTTGTGCAGATTGTTTCGACTAAGAACCGCAGCATAAGGCACTTCACTGGTTGAGTGTCGAAAGAAATTGGTGTTGTATGGTTTGATGTGGTGTTGCTGTGTGACATCACCGTCAGCCCTCTGACTGGACAGCCCGCACAGGAAGTATAGAGGAAAGAGGGGAGACCGAGATGCGGAGGTGGCCCAGGTCTTGTAAGTTTCTTAGCTGCATCTTGGAAGAGGTAAGTAAAAACGTAATAGGGTTGGGGGTTCTGCAGCATGTTTGTGAAATTTGATTTATCGTGGACTTTGCCTATTAAGACAATTTTACCACAAATGGCAAAGTTGCAGCTCCTTTATCTTTACTACCCTGTACAGAACGTATTATGTAGGGTTTAATTTCAGGGAAGAATTACCAGTTTGGAGCATATCGTTATTTTAAACCCTCAACTGTAGAATTTGTAATTTGTACATGGAACTTTTGTAGTTCAACCGTTTGTAATTCTGCATTAAAACTTTTTCAAAACTATATAAAATAGGAAACTAAAGTGCAATCAATTATAAAGCTTTGTGGCCTCGATTATAACAGACTATAGGCAGCAGCGCATCACTGGATCAGAAACACTAACGTAGGTAAAAATCATGACTTTTATTATCCAGTATTAAAACTGAAGGCACGCACTGGCCCTGACGCGTTCGAACTCAGTGAGGTCCTTACTCTTCTGGCACCACTAAATACTTTTTAAAGGGCGACTTTTAGAGAAAAGTGAAACAATGTAAAAATAGAAACATAAAGATCCAAAGAGTTCTGAATAAAAAGACGAAGAATGGAGAATGATCTGATGCAGATGGTGTACATGATGATAAAGTGTTATAGCTTTTAAAGTGATAAGAAGTTTAGGGGGTGGGGCCGTAAAATGGCTGATGATTGCTCATAAACGCGTAGGGGATACAACAGCGCACTAGCCTAACCAGTCAGGGGGGAGAGTATGGTCATTTAACATTATATCGTACATACATTTGGAAAAGTTGTATACGAAAACGCATATTTGGAATCATTTAAATGTAGACGACGTGATCTTTTTTATGTCTTTTTAACACTTGTCAATTTTCCCTTGAATGATCGAAAAACACTCAAAAAGAAACAACCCAATCAGAATGTTTTTACTTAACAGCTACATCATTATTTAAAGGGATTCATGATTCTCACAGAATTCAATGAATATGGAGATATAAAGCTGACTTAGTGGAATTTATAACAATATATTACAGATGATCCTATGTGAACCAACCGTTTTATTGGAACCATCAGACTTGGGGCCCCGGAGCAGATCAGCAGCTAATAAACATTCACCACGGGTTATAATCACATGGGAAGATACCCAGCAAAAAGGAGTTTGTTGTTAAATAAACTTCTACATTTGTGTGAGAGTGAATGTGTGTGGTTATTGGCCAGAATGAGTTAGTATGATTCGTTCTAAAGTGCCCATAATAAGGCGCATTTTCATCCAAGTGTTTAGTTTGGGGTTAGGAAGAGCCATTCCCATGTCCTGTATAGACAGGCTGGGGCCAAAAGAGGGATCTGACATTTCCTCAACCCAGAGATCTGTCTCCACTGGGGGGTGATTGGTTGGGGCACAAATTAGCACATTTTAAACGATAAGAAATTTTATTAAATATGCTGGTACATGTCCGGGAGGAGAGTGGAACCAGGACACGTTTAGGATTGGGGACATGTAAGCGTTAAATTGAAAACGCGCTAACCTTTTCTGGTATGGTATAAAGGATCAAAGTAATTGGATCGTATTAGCCTGACATATCCAGTTAACATACTGTAATCTATAAAATATCACAATAGAGGATGTGGAATCAAAATATTTTTACTGTATGATCTTGGAATCAAATTAATATTAATGGGAAAGAAACTTGGCTGTTAGACAGGTAAATCTGGACACTTTTCATGAAAGTAGATAAGGAGGGGGATGTTCCAGCCAAAGGGATTTAAATCATTGTAACCCCTAAAACTTGCAGGGTATTCAATAAAAGTCTTACGTTAAAATGGTGCTAATTTGCCCCAACCAATCAGAGTTAGCTTTCAAATGTTAATAAGATCTGATGGTTGGGGCAAAATTAGCACCATTTAAACGATAATCAGGGTTATTCAATAAAAGTTCTAATCGTTTAAATGGTGCTAATTTTGCCCCAACCAAATCAGAGGTTAGCTTTCCAAATGTTAGATAAGATTGATTGGTTGGGAGCAAAATAGCACCATTTTAAACGGATTAGGAACTTTTATGAATAACCCTGACTTATCGTTTAAAATGGTGCAATTTTGCCCCAACCACATCAGATGTAGCTTTCAAAGGTTATATAGATCTGATTGGTTGGGGCAAATTAGCACCATTTTAAACGAATAATCAGGGTTATCATATAAAAAGTTCTAAGTGTTTAAAATGGTGGACAAATTTTTGCCCAACCAATCAGATGTTAGCTTTCAATGTATAGATAAGATCTGATTGGTTGGGGCAAAAGTAGCACCAATGTAAAACGATAATCAGGGTTATTCAGATTAAAGTTCTAATCGTTTAAAATTGTGCTAATTTTGCCCCAACCAATTCAGATGTTAGCCTTCACTGTATATATACAGATCTGATTGGTGGGGGCAAATAGTAGCACCATTTTAACACGATAATCAGGGGGTATTCAATAAAAGTTTCTATCGTTAAAATGGTGCTAATTTTGCCCCAACCAATAGATGTTAGCTTTCCAAATGTATATAAGATCTGACTTGGTTGGGGCCAAAAGTTAGCCACCATGGTTAAACGATAATAGAACTGTTATTGACTCCCTGTGGTTCATACTGAGGGCCATTTTTGAATGGGTGTCTGGGATCTTAGTTCTTCTCACCCCAAGACAAAAATTTCGTGAGTAATTAGGGGTCTGGGAAATTTTTTACTATTTCGTTGTTTACATCTGTATGGTATTGTATGCTCATATTGTACACATCATTTTGACATTTTAATCTAAAATTGAATAAGTTTTGCCTTGATGCTTGTAAAAGAAAGCAGGTAGCCTGAATGGCTTTAATAAGTTTTATGTTTCTGTTAGAATGCAATTAAATCTTGTGAAGGGGCAGGAAGCTGAGTAATCTTTACGAGATTGTTTGGGCATAGGAATGACGTGGCAAGTTTGTGGGGGGTGGTGCAGCCAGTCGGTCCTCTACCTCCGCGATTCAACGACATTAGCCAAGCAAATTATATGTAGAAGCACACAATACTTGCTGTTCTTTGATTATAAATACATACCCAGCAGTGATGATGGGGACATTAGCGATCCCCGGAATGTTGGGAAATATGTGATTATAAATAAACTAGAGCATTCTGAGCAAGTACTGTGCGCTTTCTAATATTATTGTTTCGTTGTGATTAACTCTTGGGTGCGGACTGATGTTGTGTTAAACTATTTAGCTGCCAGCGCAGGGGTGGTATAGCCAGTGAGAGTCAAGAGAAATGTGGGGTGTAATGGCGAATTACGATTAATTGTTTAATTAAAGTTACCCCACTGATGGCGGGGGGAGTGGAGGAGTACGATGGGGCCCGTCATCTCCTCCTCTAGTCTTCCAGTATGTTTTTAACAGGTACAACACGCGTATCGTTACGCAGTTGTGGGCTTGAGCGGCTATAGCGGACCTTTTAAATACAAAATTTAGTTTACAACATTGGATTTAGATTGTGTTGGTGTTCGGAAGCGTAGGAGGGCTTTATCTAAGTTATTGATCCACGCTGTTATTACTACTGGGGAGGATTAGAAGGACCGGGGTTTTTTTTCTGACGATCTGATGCGGGGAGATAGAGGACGAAGACATGAAGGGGGGGGACCATAAGGAAAGTGACAGGGAAAGGGAAGCAGTGGATAAAGAGCTAGCGATGACCAGAAGCGTGTGCATTTAGCTGTGAGTGATCTGCAAGGAGAATGTGGGATCGAAAGCTTCATGAACCCTACTTACTTGATGTTTTCTATGAGGGGGAATTAGAGGCAGAAAGAGGGGACCCACAAAAGAGAAAGGTTTAAGGTAGAGAAGGAAGCAGTGTGAGGGATCGGCAAGGAGAATGTAGGATCGAAGTTTTCCTTGACCATACTTTATTGATGTTTTCTTATGATGGGGGAATAGAAGGCCAGAAGATGGGGAACCATGAAAGAGAAAGGTTTAAGGTGGAAGGAAGCAGGGATCTGCAAGGAGAATGTTCCGTGATGAGTTAAATGAAATTTTAAATTAATTAATCAAATCATAATGCAGATATGATTTTAGTTCCTCATTTTATTGAAATATTGTACAGTCTCAGAAACTGCAATGGGAATAAAAAACTGAAACTGCTTTTCTATGGGAAGGGAAGCAGCACCGGGAGCTGTAATCACAGCTTGAAAATGCTGATTCCTTTTCCTGATCTTAATGGTGAATCAATTAGCCATGCAGTGACCGAGAAATAAGCTTTACTTTTATAGAAGTTTTACATGTAGTGTGCCAGGAGGAGGAGCTGGGTGATTGACAGTTCTTTACCGACTAGCTGTGCCCCGCCCTCTTTAAAAAGTAAAACTCCCAGAGCTAAAAAACAAGGGATACAATATAAATACTGAAATAAGTCCATTAGCCCATGTTTAGCTATCCGGCCCATTTACAGATGTCTATAACAGTGTAGAGTCCTGGCAGGAATAGTAAGAGGTGAACTCTGGAAGGCATGAACCACACCAGGTAAATATCCTGGTTGGGAAGAAGTCCCAGAAAAGGAAATCTTGAATGTGGAAAGTGTTGTATTTGTGACCTAATGATTGAGGTAGGGTCTTTGAAAGGTCCAGAAGTAAGGAGATGGGTGGTAAAAGATTATATTACATGCCAGACAACTCAGGTTGTATATCTATTGAAATGTGAATGTGGTGATCTTTATGTAGGTCAAACTAAGCGTAAGCTTACGTATCGGATACAAGAGCACGCTAGAGCTGTCAAGAAAGGGAAATCTGAGGTAAGCACTATGGCTAAACATATGCTTGAAAAACATGAGGGGAGACAGTTAAGATTCTCCTTTATGGGCCTATGCAGTCACGGACGCGGCTGCCAGCAGCTCACTTCGGCGGCGGAAAGAGGAGAGGTAAGTAAAGTTTGGGGAGCTTTCTAAAGATACAAATATAGCGGTTGGGGCTGGGAGCCCAGGGGGAATCTTATATATTAAAGATTTTACGCTAGGGGGAGGGAATTGGGAGAGGGAGGGAGAGAAGGGCTGCAGTACGCATGCCAAACTTCTCCTGGAGGCCAGGTAGGAGGCAGAGGCCTATATGGACTCTGCTAGCCTCCTGGTGGCCGTTTTTGGGACTTTGGGGGGACTACAGGAGAACCCTATGGAGTGGGATGTAGGTAGGATTACACTAACTACATGGTGGGGCCAGTAGTTGGGGGGATTATAGTTTTTGGGGTGGACATGCCTTTAATGATGTTCTTGAACTGCATGTAAAATATAGAATTGCTCTCATTATAATAATATTATGTAGGGTGTTTAAGCCATGATGTACATTAGACTATTTTAAATACCAATTTGCATGCCTAAATAGAGCTTCTGAGCTATAATGCAATATAATGATCTAGAATTAGACATTTCAGTATTAACTGATCGTTACTTTAAATCAGTAACTGCTCCGTCTCTAAGGAGTACTCCATTTAGGTAAATGGGCGGGGACTTTGATGGAGAGATAACTCTTTAAGGTATTTAAGGATCTCCGTTGATGACCTCACTGAGACCCTGACGAGTCTCGTATGAGACGAAAGACGTAGGTCTTCTCAGTTTCAGTCCACAGTTAGAGTCCACGGTGGGGAGCAGTACGAACCGGTGGGTTTTTCAAGTGAAGGAGCTGTGTGCAAGTTCGCTTATATTTTGGATTCAGGAGAACTGTAAGATTGGCGTTGCACTTCGGGACGTAACACACTGGACGGTGAGTAGTAGAGTGATTTCTTATTAATTACCTCATAGCCCGGTGAGTCCGGAGAGGGCTGGATTCGTGAATCTCTGAGACAATTGTGACTCTTGTAAGTCCTCCCAAGTGTAAGTGTTTGTTACGTTCGCTTTTGTGTACTATTCAGTACCTGAGGAGGCAGCTGGAACATCGTTTGCAGAGAACCCAGAGTTTAGCGACGATAGTTTATTATGTGCTGCTGATTTCCTTTATGTTTGCATGACACTGCTTTGTTAGTACCGAGCTTATACTCCTGCTCTTTCCAACCCAACGCAATAACTATGTGTTTGGGAACTGCTTTCGAGTAATTAATTTATTGAAGGATTGGATGAGAGACTTGTGCCAACTGCTCCCCACTTTAAAACTTTGTGGATATATCTGAAGTGTGGTGGGGATGCCCCACCATCACCCTCTGTGGCTGTTGGATATTTGGGTTTTAATGGTTTATGATTTATTTGTAGGAGTATATTTTGGAGGGAGGTATGTGAACTAATTTTTGGTATTTTGAATCTATAATGTATTTTAACTGCTCTGAATAAAGGTTGTTAATTTTAGATTTATTGGTGTATATGGCTGGTTGCACGTATATGGGACGCTCTTTTGCTCTGGGGTGTCTATGCTCCGGATGTTTATATCAATATCATATAGGTAATGAGGAGAGGACACTCTAAATAACTAAACAAATGTATCAAATACTGGCTGGAGCCACTTGTTTCAGGGAGTCCGTGCCCCTTCCTCTGTATTTAATAAACGTTTTAAAGTTATTTAGAGTGTGTCTCTCTCCATATACAGATGCTATATAATGATTTAGCTGAATGATATTATGAAATGTAATTATATAACCAGAAGGGTCCGGGCCTTGCCAAAACAGTGCCGGACACCCAATGCAAATTATATATATGTTCCGCACACCCTCCAGCAGAACTGTATTGCCTAATGTGCGATTTTTGTTATCTAGTGTATGTCATACTGTATATCATTGGACTGTATACGTTAATTTAGATCCCGAGATCTCAATGTTCAGAGAACTGTCTCCCTGGATATAGAAAAGCTTCAAATCCGGGATCCAAGTCCTGCTGTTATGACTGTGTCCGGTGTTCAGAAGGAGAGATCTCCAATAGAACTGGTAATAATAAACCAATCCAACAATATCCTGCTAATGAAATCTGTACAGGTCCTTTTACTATAAAGCTCTGTTACTAATGATGGTTTTCATCATATATATATTCACTATCTCACACTGTTTCCCTGTGTAGTCAATTAAACAGACTAAAGGACAAATACTACTCTCTAGTCTGTTCAGAATCCCATAAAACATTTCCCATTTATAAATTAGATCCCATCTAATATAGTTTAATACTTTTGAGATACTGTATGGGATGTAAAAGTGATACTCTTTTAAACTGATATGGAACCCAAAGCTCAATGATAACCAAAGCAAGTCTTTAGAGGCTGCAGCATCTTCATCAGCACTGTCCTGATAAAAACTCCCTGAGTTTCTGTTTAAAAGTATATGTAAAAGGATCATTATTCATTACGGTTTAAGTTTTTCATTATTTGCCATATAGTTTGCCTCAAATTGTAAATCCTTCACTGATTTGTTGACTTTGCAGACAGTGAGAACTGCATCCAATGTCCAGACATGGAATGGCCCAATGAGATGAGCAATCAATGTATTTCAAAAGCAGAAGAATTTCTATCCTACACTAATGATGGGATTACTGTAATTTTATTATCAATCTCATTTCTTGGATTCTTTGTAACTGTATTGGTACTGGACATTTTTATTCACTATCAGGACACTCCCATCGTGAGAGCCAATAACAGGAACCTCAGCTTCCTCCTCCTGGTCTCCATAAAGTTGAGCTTCCTCACTGTGTTCCTGTTCCTCGGTCGTCCTGTGGATATAACCTGCATGTTACGTATAATCACTTTTGGAATCACCTTCTCCATAGCTGTCTCTTCTCTCCTGGCCAAGACTATCATGGTTTACATTGCATTCAAAGCCACCAAGCCTGGGAGCTCATGGAGGAAATGGGTGGGAGTCAAACTGTCCAATTCTGTAGTCTTGATCTGTTCATCCATTCAAATAATAATCTGTATGACTTGGTTGGCTATTTCTCCTCCCTTTCAGGATATGGACATTCACACTTCCCCTGGAACAATCATCATTCAGTGCAATGAGGGATCAGCTATTGCCTTTTACTCAGTTATTGGTTATATGGGGCTTCTGGCAGCTGTTAGTTTTGTTTTAGCATTTTTAGCTCGGACCTTACCGGACAGTTTTAATGAGGCCAAGTACATCACTTTCAGCATGCTGGTCTTCTGCAGTGTTTGGATCACAATGATCCCGGCCTATCTGAGCACCAAAGGGAAAAACACTGTGTGTGTGGAGATATTTGCCATATTGACCTCAAGTGCTGGACTATTAGGATGTATATTTATCCCAAAATGTTACATTATTTTATTTAGACCTGAAATCAACACAAAGTCCCATTTACTTGGAAAGAAATAGTCCACTTGTGGTACTAGAAATGCCAATAGAAGTCATATGAAATATATTAGTTTTTTATTAATATATATATAAAATAAAAATAGAACAGAAATGTCACATGCTATATGGATACGGATAGTTGGAAGAGTTTTTATTTATTTTGCTGTATATAAATATGTTATGTAGATACATTTATTCTGGATTGGTAGTTTGTGGTGCTGCCTAAGTTTAGCTACAGCAGAAACCCAGCTTGTGCAGTCAGAAATCTACACATCTCTCTTCTTCAGGTCAAGCAGTTCTCAACAACAAGGGTACAGAGCATTATTAAAACTTATGGAGAGGAAACTTTTTTTATAAATGTAAACAAACAAGGATTAGCATAACGGGTAACTATAAGTAAAGCAATAAAACCAAAGTAAACACGAGGGAACTATGAATCAGACATAATTAGTGAATGCAGTAAAGGCAAAAATGGAAATAACAACATTAACCTTAATAATAAGTGAACAAACCTTCAATTGGAAATTTGTATTTTTAGTTGTGAAGGGATTTAGCTTAATTAGTCATTTGCAACACAAAGTTAAAACTAGGACTTTACATTGCAAGATTACAGACATCAAAATGGCCACGACATGCAGTAGCACCTGTTTTATACACCCCTGGGGAGGTTTACCCAGAACCACTATCGCTCCAGTCATGCCTTGGCGTATCCCATTTTAGGATTTACCGGGATTTTAATGCTGGCTAATCATGTGCTGAAAGTAGTGCAAATACGATATTCAATTCTGAGTGCCGGATGCGCGGGTGTCTTTTGCGTAGCCCATGCATCTGGCACTAATGTGGAGTCGCACTAAACGATAGTGAACCAGTCAGCACCACTTAAATGCTATATTATTGCCCAGCGACTCTGGGTAAATGAGCCACCCTGTCTTCAAGACATTGATTTGATAGAGCATTTCCTGCAAAACCTCTTTTGGTAGCACAGGTGGTGAACCGATAAAACCATAAAGGGGAACTGTGGTCTCCAAACAAGTTGAGTTTAAATGAAAGGCCAGTTTCCTACCTTTAAAACGAGCCATCAACCACCTCTCTATGTGCTCCACAGCCCAAGATATAAAGAAATGACTGACCAGAAAGTTAGTAGGTGGGAGGCTGACTTGTGACATTCCTGAGGCTTCTCCTGCACAGTGCCGCCAGCAAGCACAGCCTCAGACTCCCTAAGTGTGTGAGGGAGACAGGAAGTCCCTCCTCCTCTCTGCTGTGTGAAGTCCTGACAGAGAAGGTGGGGGAATCTTCAGCCCTTCTCTTTCACTGTGTGAAAACAGACGTTTCAGTTCTCACTTTGTTCTCACTGCCTGAAAAGGCTGTTTCCACAGAGTTGTCTGTGGGGAGGGGGGTCTGAGTAACCCACGGCACCCATGAGTGGGTGGGGCTTAGGCACTCACGAGTGGGTGTGGCTTAGGCACCAACAAGTGAGCCATGGGGGGCCTGCAACTGGAGGGACCATGGGGTTCATGAGTGGGAGGGACCAGGGGGGCAGCAAAGGGGAGGAGAAGACACAGCACAGATTGACTGACAGTTTCAGAGCAGGAAGCAGGAAGTGGACCTGGTGATGCTGCTGCAATATCACACACAAAAATGTAAATATCTCCAAAAGTATGCAAAATAAACAATGGAAATAAATTGCAAAAATTCTCAAGGAAGAAATTCCTATCGATATTACCTCAATATACCTAAAGTCATTTTTGGACCACAGTTCCCCTTTAAGCAATTAAACCTCCTACACATGTAAAATTTTCCTCAGACAGAACACCAGAGGGCTAAACACCACCTGAGCATTTTGGATTGCAGCTGTATGGGTGCTTGGTCTATGGTGGTTTGTTGGTCTATTCTGGCTTGGTCAGCCCTCGGGTGTTCAGCCCAATCAATATTTTATGTGTGTAATAATGCCAGACTGATGCCTGATGGGTCACCCTGGCAATATCGTTTTCTACATCTGCTCAGTTCACTTAGGGGCATATTTATAAAGCTTCGTTAAGTTTTCGCGGCCGTTTTCCCTGACATTTCCGCATAAATCGCGTTTAACGCGATATAGTAATGTCCGAAAACGGTCGCGAAAGTTAACGAGGCGTTAACCCTTCATTAACCAATCAGATTTCTGGAAAGTTCTGAAATCTGATTGGTTAATGTAAAGCATGTAAACCAAGCATTAAAAAATTGACCAATCAGAAATGGATTAGGGTTTTCTGCAAACCTATAAAGATTAGACGTTCGTCTATAGATGTCTTATATAGATAGATTAGACGTTCATCTATAGATGTCTTATATAGATTAGACGTTCGTCTATAGATGTCTTATATAGATTTGGCTTGAAAAAGCCAAATTCCTCTTCTTTCTATTTCTTCTTCTTCTTCTTCCGTTTTATTCTTCCGCTTTTTTGGACCGTATCTCCTCCCACAGTTTTTGAGCTAGAGACATGAAATTCGCCGATAACGCTGCAAAAACACATACCCCCCACCTCACACGGGTGCACACACCTACTGACCTACCCTTTATTTCTTTGGCAGCCATACTTAAAGGGTAAATAAAAAAAAAAACTAATTTAGATTTATCCTCAATAAAAGATAGTTTTATGATTGTAAACACAAAAAAGACATACCCCCTCCACCAGACACAGGTACACACACCTACTGATCTACTTATCCATTACTGTGGCAACCATACTTAAAGGGTAACTAAAGTCAAAAAAACTAATTTTGATCAATAAAAAAATGTGTTTTTTTAACCCCCACATGGCACAGGTACACACACCTACTGAACTACCCCTCCATTACTGTTGC